>QVAJ01000690.1:0-56359 GCA_003546035.1 Mixornis gularis | reverse complement strand
ACCAAAAAAAAAAAAAACCAACAAAAAAAAAAAACATTTCTTGCTGCTAGAGACAAAGCCAATACACAAAACTGAGACAATTTTGAAACAGTAAAGTTCAGAATTCAGTCACTTCAGTGTGACTCAGGGAGTATAGCAGCAGCACAGAAACAAAAGCTAATTGTAGCATGGCTCCTCCATTTAGCCTGAAGAATTTTTTTGCCTGGATTAATTTTTCTCTTGTTTAAAGAACTCCCCATAGTTTTTAAAAGCCAAGGCACAACTCTAGAAGAAGTCTCATTGTACATGTTCAATGGAAATATTCACCCAGCTAGTGATATATAGGTTATAATGAATTTCAAGTATTTGTTCATATTTGGTTGTATTTGGTTCACATGAAATAATAAAAAGGCAGGCAGAGAGAAAGAAAGATCTTTGAAAAGGTCATGAGACATCAAGCAAAAGCAATGCTAAGCTCTGTCCTGAAAAATATTAAGTTATTAAAAGATCAAGTGATCTGTAAAGCTTCCAAGAAAGTTCCAGGTTTTGGTAAATGTGTGACCAATACTGAACGTTGAAAAGGAAGCTGTAGCATGCAAAGGAGATTAAAAATCTCAAAAATTGTAGTCAAAATATAGTTTAAATGCCAACTGTATTGAGTTAATAAATGAAAAATGTAATCCCCTAGATATATTTAACATAAATTCAGTGCAAATATGCTTTCTTCATTTAAACAGTGGAATGTCATCATTAGCCATTAACACCATAAAAAATCTTATAGTGCCTTATAAATTCAATCCCAATTTTGGAATGCCCTTTATGTCATAGTCAATAATCAGCATCAGGCTATTTAACCATAACCTGGCTGACACAGTAAAATTTCAGGAGGCAGAACAAGTTTGAGCACAGGCTGATTTATGGATCTTCAAAAAGCTCAGTAAAGCATCTTTAACAGGGTTGAGACACCCTTCTTCAAATGTGTAACAACCTTTCTCCTGATGTTACTGATAATTAATTTCTGTGCTGTCTGGCAATTGTATGCCATAATGACAACAACAGAAAGGACTGTAGCCTATCACCTACATTTTTAAATCAAAAAGGTTCTTACTAACACTATTTCTGTTCTTTTTTACCAATAATGCATTATCTACCCTGACACACTTTCGTGTATAGTACATTTAACCAAAAATCATTAATAGTTTTAACATTTTTGTTTAAATAATAATAATTACAATTATTTTCTTAAGTGTTATTTTGTCATATTTATGCCAAACCATTTTAATTTTCATTTACTGCTTTCCAAAGGAATCTAAATTTGGTAAAACCTCTATTTGGCCATCAAAACAAGAGGCTTAGTCATACACCCCAAAATTTTCAATTAATATTTCTCTGCTGTAAAGTACACAGTAGAATCCTTCTCTCTTTCAGGTCTGGTGCATAATTTTCACTGTGACTAAGAATCTACAGATATTTAGCACAGAATTAAATGAGGCATAAAAACATATCCGAAAGAACTCTTGATTTCTTTCTACACAGGAGATAATCAGGCCTTTAAGGCACCTCCAATGATCCGCGTGTGTTTCAATGAGAAATGAGAGGATGGGCGTCTTTGGCAAAGTGTAAAGATGTCACATGTTATTTAAATTATATGATGAATGAAGACACATTATCACCCAGGAGGTGCTCAGATGTAATGTAGGACTCATAGGCTTTAGCAATGCAACTTTATTGTCACATTGCATTATTTAGAAATACATGTTCTGCTTTGGGTTGCTTTCTTGGTTTGTGGGGCTTATGGTTTTTATGTTGAAGAGTTAGAAAATAATTTTGTTTGAGGAAAAAACCCCAAAACTTTGAAAAAGCATTTCTATGAAATAAAGAATTGTATAAAAATATTTTCATGTGTATGATACTTCTGTACTTCCATACATTAGTGTATGCCCTATGTTTCAGCATTGTATGATGTGCATTTTTTTTCTATCTTATACTTCTCATAAAAGCCAGATACAATACACAGTTCTAACTTGACACTGTCTCTGGGCAGAAGAAATAATCAGTTTGATCTGAGTTTCAGTTCCATGTTTCTCACTGCCTCTTGGAAATATTGCTCTGGATTTTTAAATTTAAAATTACTTCTATTTCAGGACATCCTATACTGCAGTGAAGAAACCCCAACAAAACAAGCCCAACTTTTACTAGATGATCAGCAAAATGCAAAACATATTCCTCTAGGCTGTTATTTTTTGAAAACACGCAGAACAATTAAAAAAAAATTGAAGAAAAGCATTGTAGATTCACTGCTTTCTGAAAACTGGCTTCTTACACAGCTGTAACCTAGCACCCATTAGCCTGGTGCTCACAGAGAGCCTGCTGTCTTTTGATGTTCATTAATAAACATATTTCTGTTTCTATTGCTCTGTTTAATTCTGAATATCTGTCTTCAAACAGTGCTATATTTTGTCTCTTGTCTCTCCTCAAAAAAACAAAGGACAGCAATAAAGACTGAATTTTTATTTTATTTTTAGGTTTTCTCAGGCATAAATAATAAAATCAGAATATTCAGAATTTTTAATCTGGAATTTTCTTTTATTCTATATTTATATAATTCCACATAATCCTTCCCAACATAGTTATTCACACAAAATCAACACATTATAATAAACTAGATTTTCAAAAATAGATCAGCTGAATTTTTACATCCTTATTCTCAGAAACATGTTCTTAATTTCTGACACAACAGATATACATAAATTGTTTTTTGGGAACAGGACTACTGGGGTCAGAACAGTTGCAGGGAGCAGGGCAGGTTTCCTGAGGCAGCCCCAGCCAAGCCATAAGGCACCTGCCTGGGGACAAGGCAGGTTGAGGCCAGCGCTGGGATACAGATCTGGTCCAGTGAAAGAGGAACTGGGGTCAGACACAAACCACTGGGCAGCTGAGGGGGTGGGCTGAGACCAGGCCAGGATGGCAGCATGTGAGGATCAGGATCAGACAGTCCCACGGCTGGGTGGGATCAGACTGCAGCATGGCAGGAGCTGTATTTCGGTTCCATGCACCTGGAATCATGGCCAGGACCCTGGCAGGACATAAACTGTGGAAGGCAAAGCCCTCCACCTACTGCACCCAGGCTAAGGACAAGTGTCTTCCGCTTTCTAAAGCTTTGCTAAACACTAAACAAGTACTAAATGTTTCTTCTAGTGCCTGAGGCATGGCCCACACCTGGTCATGCTGTGACCTGGATTAGAGTGACCTAACAGAAAAAGTTGAGGAAAACAGATGCCAAAATCAGGACACATAATTATCTTCTTATCAAGGTAGCTGTGGCAGCATGGGGGGATTCTGCATTAACCCTTGGAATGACTACATTTGCCATCTGCTATTCTCTTGCAAGACATTGTGCTTCAGCTTAGCGCTCCTCAGAGCACGCAAGCAGCATCCAGCTACCTTCAGCCATGCACAGGAAAAGTGTGGGCTACTCCTCTATAAAAGTACAGCTCTTTGGAAATATGGCATGAGATAGTCATGAGCAGGTATTATTAAAACTGGTAAAAAAAGATCCATTCTGACTATATTTTCAGTGTACAGAAATCACTGGTGTTTTGTGAACAAGACTCCCTTGTTTGTACATTTAAACTGGTGAGGGAAATGACATTCATCAATTATCATAATTCTAGCCCGTCTTTGGAATATTATTTGTTGTACTTTTCAAGTAGGTGTTAGTCTGCTTAAAGTTTCTGTACTGTAAAGTTTACTGCTAAACTGTAAAGTTTCAGCATTTATAAATGAAGAAACCTGAAGTTTGAAGACTCTTTGTTGATCTCAAGACTGAAAAAAGAAAAAGAAACCTCTCTGCTCCCTTGACAAGACATGCACTTGGATGGGATTGGTTTATTGAAGCACAGATCAACATTCTGACTTTTCAGAATGTATTAAAGGGAATCAAACCTCAGGGCAATTATAAGCATGCAACAGTAGCTCCCTGCTGCCTTTCAAACTATAATTTTTCCCTGTCAAGAAAAAAAGAAAAACAGAAATAACCTATATAGAAAATATTTTTGATACTTTTAAAGATGTTTTGTATAATAGAGGATAATTTTTAAAACAAGAATTATTCAATAGCTTGCTAACATTCTTCTTATACACTACCCAGGCTTCTTGTATATCATAATGTATGATTTCAATATACAGTTTATATTTGAAAACATATAAAACATGTTTTTATGTAGTTCTTTTTTCCCTAGGGCTGATTTCTTAATCTGTTTTTTCTCCTCCCAGAAACATTGCTTGCATATTCAGATGTTAAAAATAACTTCATAGCAACTGAGTTGTCTTCACATCCTGTGCAGGACCACTCTGGAAACCATTACTGTCAGCATTCCAGCAGTCTTGTCGACAACTAACTGCTCTCAGTTGCTGATGAAGCCATCAAGAGCACTTCAGTTATTAGAGTATGTGTGTAATAATGTTAACATTGCAGATTTTTATAAATTAAAACAGAAATCTTCAAGCCAAATAATATGTTCAAGATGTGTCTACATTTAATGTAGAAAAGAAACTAGCAAGCTCTAAAGTACTACTTTGAAAAAACATGTTTTCCAGAGTAGAATGATACCATAAGTTGTTATTTAATCTTGAAACACAAGAAATAAACTTTTGGACTAGATTAAACAAAATTTTCCTGACAGTTTTGGGGTAAAACAGCAAAATATATAAGCTTCCAAATGTTTTGTAAGTGAGCTATTCTGTGAACATAAATATATTGGCACTACTTTACTGTTAATAATGACAACAATATCAGGAAAAGTAAACATATCTTGGGATATAATTTTCAATAAGTTCTTTGCCTTTTTAATGGAAGATGGCATTTGCGGTATGAGTTTAATAGGTTTTCTCTAAAGTTCAGGATCCCCACTTTATGAAATTTAAATATACAATACTCTTTTTAAAACAAATTGCTTTCATGCCTCTATCCTGTAGCAACATTCTTCACTTCATCTAATTTACTGCTGGATTTTAATAGAAGAGTCTAGATGTCAATGAGGAATTTAATAGCATTAAATTATTATTAAATAAAAGGAGCAAAGGTACTCTTAATTAAAACAGAATCAAATTAACAATGTTTTTGTCAATTATTAATGACGTGTCTCTTTAATATAATTTTTTGAGGGGTTGCATACTCATGTTATTAAACCAAAAAGTTATTTTCTATCATGTAGGCTGTAAATCACCTTGAGTTGAGTTCCTGTTTCTCTTGTTTTCCTGAGGTCTGCACTGGGAATACTGGGAGACATAAGACCTGTGTGTGTAGTGTATTTGTTACAAACTAAATTTGCTTTCAAAACCAGACGTGCAGTTTTATAGGAAATGTGGATTCATGAAAAGAAATGTGAGTCTTTGAAATTCTGGTAGTTCGGCCAGGTCAAAATTCACTAATTACTTTTTACTATTCTAGAAATTAATTGTAAACTCATTCTGTCCCTCCCATTGCAAAATATTTGCGCTACTTCCTCATTTTTTCACATTAAAAAAAAAGGCAACACATTTTTTTTCTTCCAAATTATATTTTAAGATTATGTAAATGTGTATAGCTTTTTTTTTTTTTTCACCTCCACCCTTCCTAGGGTAGAATTCCCTAGAAATTATGGAAAACTAAGCTCTGAGTCTGCTGAATAACTGAACACGTAGTCAGCAAAAAAAGTGAGGTTTGTGACTTTGGTTATGCAGACTATGCAGTTTTCAATGGAAGATGAAATGTGATTCAAAATAATCTTTTCCACCTTGTACCTTTTCACTTTAAATAGGGACTGCTGTAAATTTCTACCTGCATAATGGAATGGGAAATTTAATTTTCCTATTTATTCTTGATACTGAAGTTAGCATTTAACAGGTTTTCCTGAATAACCAATTCAGTGGCTAGAGGACAGGGTCTATTATTAAAAATACATCTTTACAATTAAACCTATGTTTCTGAATATTTTTGTATCACCTTGGTTTCTTACAGTTATTATTTGATTCTGGCATAGATTCAAGTAATTTTAAATATACCTGCAGGTAATATACAGGAAAATGAAAGTAATATCTGATCTAATGGTGCCTGTGGTTAATTTGTCATGGATAAACTGGCAGACTTGCACAGCTATTATATAATCAGGAAAAAGAAAACTGCTTAGAATAGGATGTGGCCTGTCCACAAAAATACTGATTAACCAAAATGAGATATGAAAATGATTCTGCATTGAGCTGTATGACTGTATTGTTTCCAGTGGGAGATAACTAACCAAAGCATAAGTATAATGGTGTTTTAGGATTGAGCACAATATCAGCCTGATTTAAAATAAATGTATGTTTGAAATATAGGTGTCCATGAATAATTCTGTGGGGTAAATCTGAACTAATATATCTAGTTCCTCAGTCAGGGGAGGATTTTGTGCAAGAAGACAAATCTAGCAATTAATCTATTGGCCCCTACCTGTTGTGGCCATTGGATCAGTTTTGAGAAGATAAAAGGAGTCTATAAATAGACTCAGTTGATTCAGTATTTTGCTTTGCAGTTATACTGAGTTTTCAACATGCTACTGGGTCTATTCCTAATATAATTTTGGAGTACTTTCTTACACATGAATAATGTATGGCATTACAGTCCTTTTACTATGAAAATCCAGGTTATCATGTCTATTTAGAGGCCATAACAAAAAAGAGAAATCTTGTATTGTCACTTTGTAAAGTAATCTTGTGTTACTTGGCCAAATTATCATAAAGAATATCCAGAGTGTCAATTCATTTCTAGATAAAAGTAGTGACAGCTTATCTGTGGAGATAATAATGTATTGTTGGTCTGCTCAAAATGTGGAGAGTTTAGTCAAAATAAAAAAAGGGTAATAGTAAGAAAAAAAATGTGATTTCTAGTTACAACACTCAGTTTGAATGAACTTAGGAAAAACCTCTTCAATAACGAAATCAAAACTAAGAAAACAAGGAAAAAACCTAAAATCAAGCCAAACAAATGAAAAAAAAAAAAATGTATTTAGTTTAACCCCCTTTTTCTTTGTGTTACTTTAGTTTATCCAGTGTCTTTCTGAATCCCCATGTCAACATGTTAAAAAAAAAAAAAAAAAAGAGGTTTTAAAATGAGGTTAAAAATATCTCAGGACAAGACAAATTCAGAGAGTTCATGGAACCCAGTATGGGGACGTTAATTCAATGTCTGGGGCATTTTTTTAGCGGTGGGACAAAAAAATCACATTTAGTGGCTGTGTTGGGAAAGACCTGTGGAGTCTTTTCTTCTCAATCTAATAAACTGAACTGATGATAAAGTGGGATTTCAGATGAGATTCAGAGGGATCAGGGAGGTGTATTATTCTTTCAGTAGGAATGTGCCATACCAGTAGGTATTTTACAATTTAGTTAAAATGTAAATATAAATTTAGTCTTGATGGAGGCTTCATTTGGCTCTTTTATCCAATTTTAGTCAGGATCAGCCAAATTTACATCCTTTCCCAAGCTCATTCCTCCCCAAATTATTCATTCATGCACGTTATCTACATAAATTGAGTCTCAAGATGTACATCTTTCACAACAATGTAAAAGTGCTTCTGGAAACTATAATAGATTTTTATGAGTATGAACTGATATCACATATGTCAGGTAAATGTCTGTGTTTATGTATCCTTGTGTATGTTCTTGTTCCTGACGTAGCAATTGGCATTGATATCACTGTCGCCAGTTGCAAACCTAAGATGACTGCAGTCTTGAGCTGAATGTATTTTGACATCACGACTCTTCTTAATGGGTTTTCCATGTGCCCAGCAGAATATATTCTGTCTCACTGACAGCTGCATTCATTTTTTCACATCTGCAATCTATTTTTTCACGTCTTTTTTATTTGGCTTATGCTAATCAACTATTGTCCAGAAGTGATGCACCCAAAATAATGTGGCAATGAAGTCTCAAAAGAGAGAGTTTCTTCAGAAAAAGAGGAAGGTTTTCAAATAATTTGCACACTAACCTTCTACATGCACATTCTCTTGGCAGATATCTTGCACTGAGATGAAAAAAAAATATCTGTTACAGGCACCGTGCCTCTGGAAAGATGGACAAAAATGTAAATAGACAAAAGATGAACTATGTACAGTAGGTTTACTAAAGGTAGGAAAATCTTGCCAGACCTTCACTGTCTACCCTGAGGATATTGCTTTTATGAAGGGCAATATGCTATGTCTAATCAAGCTTCTGAATGCACTGTATTTATTATTGCCAAGTAAAAAATCACCACCAGTGTTACACACAGTATTTCTGGCTCTGTCAAGATGTGTTTGTTTCTGAGTCGTGGTTATATGCTATGGTGTAAAGCTGTCATTTAAGAGATTTTACCCTAATGTGATATAAATATCCATGAAGTTCCTTGAGATTAATAACTTCTTCTCATGTATATTACAGTGCAGATTATAAAATAACTATTATTATAAAATTATAAAAAGGGAGAAACTTTTTCTATCTGTGATTTTCTTATCCACCTTGAGGAGTTAAAACACTAAGCAAATGAAAAAAGTCATTTGTTGTAAAACAGCTTATTGTCAAAGTGTATTTAACCAAGGCTAGTATAGAATTTGCAGGAACAACATATCAGTGTGAGCAGAGAAAGGTCATGTGGTAAAGGGAGTATTCACAGTCCAAATTTGGAAGAACAGAGAAGTTTTCCCACAATGTGATTTGAAAAGGCACTGAAAGCTGATGAAGAAAGAATGAAGGAAAAAGCATTTTTTGACTAAGAAGCAAAATGGTTGTATTAAATTAATCTTAATCATTTGTTTCAGTGTGTTTAGAGGTCTCTGTTTAATGAGTTGCTGTGCTCCATTTTAATTTTTTTGCATTACATGAAGCATGGTGCTAAACATATAGTTATAGTTTTATGAAATTTTATTAAGCTTCTTTTTTCATTAATGTTGGAGGGGGAAATTTTCATGTTAAGATCTAAAGATCATGTCATGAGGCCTTCATCATTTAGGATTGTAGAGAAACGTAAGATATTCAGTTGATGTAAAATTTCATTTTTTGCAATATGCCTTTGATCAAAATTAGGTTAAATTCATTACAAAACATTTCTGTGGGCAAGACATTTTCTAGTAGCTGCTTAGTTAAATTGACCTTATTGTCAATGTTTTTGCTGCTGGAAGCATTTGGAGATCTAAAGAGAATGCTGATTTTATTTAGCTTTTAGAAAGTTCTAACATGGATGGCTAATCCTGTGAATTTAAAGGAGGCCACAGAGTTTGATCTGAAGTGAGAGGCTTAGTAAATTTAGCAGTGATATATCCAGATGGGTTTTCCTCAGAGATTTAGAGATGAGCTAAGCTCCAAATAGAACATGAATTCTCAGGGCTTTCAGATGCCAAACATGAAAGGAAACATCTTAAGTTACATATATCCAGGCTTACAAGTAGCCAGTGGCGTAGAAGTTTAAGGAACTTGTTACAACATTTTGAAATATGAAGAAAAGAACACATTGCACTAAATTGCAGAGGAATATACCTTTAAATATTAAAAACTGCTTTTGATGAGATAATAGAACATTCTGACTACAGACAGTCCTTTTCTTGGCTGTAGATCCAAAGTTGCTAAAAGCCTTGATGATAAAGCAGATCTGTTAAAGTCTACTGGATATAGTTTTTATTACAGACCTAACATAGGGATCGTCATTTTAGCACACTTCAGAATTTGAAAAAAGATTCTGGGTTTTGCTTTAGGACAGATCCAAAATGTGGTATAAAGAAACTAATTGATGTAACATGTTATGTTTCAAAGTAGTTATTTTCTTATCAAAATGTTTGAGATTTAGATCTAATGTGTTCTCTTAGAAGTTGCACTAGAAAGAACGGAAAGTTGTTGTCGCTTGTCTCAGAAGTAAAATGCCCACTGACGTCTTTCTTATTTAGTCTGAGGGTTTTCTAAGAACTAGAAAGTCTGCAGAAAAATTGATACATAGTTCTTGGTATGCTCTATTATGACCTGAACTCAGTTCTAGACATGTCTAATCACTTTTTTCTTATTTCTGAGATGTCGCTAATCCACAAAACATATTCAGAGCATACCTGAATAGAGTCAGATCTCTTTCAGTTTGCCTCCAAATACTTACTTTGTGCAATTATTGTCTGATAAAGCCGTTGAAACAACTCTGGAATCGTGACCACCAAGATCTCCTCTCTGCTGTTCAGTGTCAGACACCCTGCTAAGGCCCCTACTGACAGAAGATGTGTGAGGACAGCCTGAGGACCCACTGCAGCAGCCCTTGCACAAAGCCTGAAGTGTCTCAGTGGTTCAGAGCAGAGTTTGCACCTGCCCTTCTTGTGCACCGCCTTTGGCCAGTGCTTGGTGCCTTGTCAAGGCTTAGGACAGTAGAAAGCCTTGGCACATCCGGGTGCATGAGATAGCAGGGGTGATAGCAGCTGAGAATCTCTGAGAAGGAATGGGATACATAGAGAATGGTACTGGATAACACAAATTTTTATTCAGGGTCGGTTTGGAGATTGTCTTTTGTGTTTTGTTCTGTTGTATTTTTTTTAACATTCTCCCTCACTTTAAATGACTATGTGGAACTTCTCTAAAATTTCAAACTTCATAGAATCTTCTAGCAGAACTCCATTTTAAATACTGAGGAAAATTATTTCCTTTTTCTGTCATGTGAAAATTCACTACATTAAACACACGTGATCTTTATTTGTAAAATAATAATTTCCTTAAAAAACCCCAAACCTATAACTGAGAAAATATCATTACCTTTTTTCCCTAGAGGTGAAATATGCAAAATGACACAGAAAATAGAAATCCAGACAAAATTTAGCAGTTCCCAGTTGAATTTGAATTTAATTTACAATGACAAACAAGTAATGTCCTTTGAAGGAAGAAGGAGAGGAAAATTTTTTTTCACTTAATTAGCCCCACCTAAAAGGAAATTTTCAAAATTAATCCCTTTCAAATTAGTTTCAAGCTTTTATGGAGACATATCATGTTAAAGTGCATAAACAGACAAAGTGAATTAAATAGCTAGGACCACAGACAAGGTAAATCCTGCTTTTTCAGCTTGCTCATGAACAATAGAATCTTGGTAAATCAGCACAAGTTCTTGTGGTTCCATCATCTACCATTTCATTTAAATTTGCCATACTTCAGTAGTCCCTCTAGAGTCTGCAGTTCCCCCTTCATTTATCAAACATGGCATATATCCAGCATCCTAAATTAAGAATTAAAGTAAATTATCTGTATTCTAGAGACTCTTCTTTGTCAAGAAACTGAATTATTTGTATGGAATAAAACGTGTTTAGCAAATAACAAACTATTAGGAGATTCTAAAAATGTTATTAATGACATAAATGTAGATAAGCAATAATAATACTATTTTATAGAATGATATAATTTTTATTGGCTCTCTTTCTGAGTGATTCAGAAAAGTGAGAAGAAAAATAATTTTAAGCTACCTTTGTGGACTTCTTTTTCTGGGATCATGCAGCAAATTGCTTAACATATAAAGAACTTTTAAACACCTTCTCAATTGTTTTAACAATTGTATTTCAGCAAAGAGTTCATTAGGGTGATTCCTGAGGCTGTATTCTGAAGACCTTTTTCCATCTTTGAATACAGAGCAGGATGTTGTTGTGCCTTGAATCTTCTTTTTGCCTGAAAATTCACTATCACTCTGAACAGATTTTCATTTCGTTTTGTTTTGTTTAAGACATTTTTCCTTTTCAAAGAACGTGGAAGGCTTTTATTGAAAATAGAAATACAGATTTTTTTTTTTTCAAAGGCAGGTAATTTTTTACCTGTCAAAAGCAGGTAATAATATTTTAGAAATGATTTTAAATATTTTTATAGTGGCAAAATACCAAATGTGAAAATTTTATGGAGTGCAGAGACAGTGATAAAACTCCTACTGTAGAAAACTTCATGATCAAAGTATGGATGGAAATGTTCTTTGACATATCTGCCAAAGGCATTTCAGTTGGTTATCTTCAGAGAAAGCCCTGTACACTCCATATTTAAAAATGCTTTTGTAGTTCATTGACATTTAAGCACAATGGTGCAGGGCACTTCTATGTCTGAAATAAAGAAAAACTTCGTTCATTGAAGTTCATTTCACATCTTTATTTCTTCTATAAGTAGAAAGTAAGAAATTAATGGGGCAAAAAGTGCTAGTCTTACTTTTACTTCACTTTTATGATTGAAAGCAAAGAATCTACAACCTCAAAAATAAATATTTTTTTTTGAAGTGTCGCCTTCCAAAAGTGAAGTTGAATTGGAGATACATTTTGCTAATACCTATGCTGAACATTATAACAGAAAAAGCTGAATAATGAATGCTACATTTATGGTTGCATGGGTCATTGGATTTTTCATGCATGATTGATGATAATGGGGGATAAAAAAGAGGTGGTGCAACAAATTCTTATAGCATAGGAAAGCACAGACAGCTTAGTGGTCTGAAAACTTTCAAAGAAAAGTGCTTCTTGCCTTGTTTTCCTTACAAAAATTGCAAGGAAATGTGAAAATCACTCTTTTTATCAGTGAGTTTTACCAATGTCATTAATTACGGTACCACATTTTGCAAGAATAGCATTGTGTGTTATAGAGTATATTAAAAATGAACAGAAAAAACTGTCTTCCTGTGCCTACTGTTCAGTGATTCCTGCTAAGACACAAATTTGATAGTTGTTTATGTTATCAAGACTTTTTAAGAATTTAAAGTAACCAGAAATTTAAAATGCTTCCAGACATATTTCATCAGCTTTTAATTATTTAAATTATCTACTTAAAAGAGATGAACAATTTATTTATGGGGTCTTACATATCCATATGTAAGAATGATATGCAGGATGTTGAAATTTTTAGAGTATATTTATATAAGAGTATCTTATCCATTTGTTAAAGTAAATCCCTGTAAGTTTAGTTTGATAACATCACTAATGGGAGGGGTCTTGTTTGTCCCTTCTTTTTTTCAGTGAAACAGACCATGACTAAATAAAAAAGCAAGTTATTGTATTAGAATTTCCTTTGGTGATACAGGAGCCTGCTGGGAATTTCTGTGACATTCTCAGTGCTTGTCTGTCTCTGACAAGTCATGACTTATTTTCAGTCCCTGAGTGAAAGTGCCTGAGTAGCTAACTTAAAGCCTGATTATTTTGTTTATTTACTTATTTTAATACATGAACCAAAATAGCAAAGGGAAAGTACAGTGGAAGATTATTATTGCAAATACATTTCAAACCCAAACTGCATCTATTACTAGGATAAAAGAATTTTCCTAACTGCATGATACTGAGTCATTTAATGCTTTGTGTATAGTGGCAGTAAAGGGAGAAAATTGTGATAAAGTTCATGGTTTTATTTTCAAATCTTGTAAGCAACTCTACTCTGGGAACTGGATTATGATGAATCAACTCATTTTGTGTGGGTCAGGACATGGAAATCAGTCATAATTTTAGGGGTTTAGTTAAAAGGAAAGTGCTGTCAATTTTTAGAAGTCCAACCCCACTCACAACACAAATGTGTCCAATTTGAGACAGAGATCATCTATGCTTGCCTAGTCTCCTGTGGAATTTCTGGTCTTGTGCAGAAGATGTAAGTTCTGGCAAGAGGTATGGCCAATTCCCTGTCTTGCTACACTGGTAATTTTTGATGCTGTTTTTCATAATTCTGTGCTTCATTTTTGTTTATTCTCTTAGAAACAACCTTGAGTTTATCCACTGTCAGTTTGTATTATTTTGTTGTCTTCATTTCCTTTTAGCTCTTTCTATTTGCATCCCTAGTTTAATTATAGGACGAACCTACATTTCTTTTCAACTTTACATAAAGAATAATTTTTAGACTTATTTTTCTTCTTTTAAAAAAACCATTTCTTTACCCTGCACTTTTTATCAGGCTTTTTCTGCATTTGTTCTGTCTCAAATATATGTTTCTTAAATATTGGTTAAACAGAAGTCCATACCACATAGATGAGTTGCAATTAATTCTTTGCACGTGGACAGTGATATTATCTCATATCTATATTGTGTTTACTATATCCAGACATTACATTTGTTTACTTTCATAGCTTCATCAGGTTGGTAGTTTACAACCACCTTATTATCATTTCATAAATCCTTATGAAATCCTTATGGTCTTATTTCTCCTCTGCTTCAATCCAAAGAGTCCCTTGTTTTTATTAGCATCAGTAAAAGAACTAGGCATTGTTCCACTGTTCATTCTTCTTTTTCCATCCCTAAAGATTATCCATCCCTTTCATGAATAATATTCAAATTCTCTCATATCTTGTTAATTTCTTTTTATTTTGTGTTATAAATTAAGTATATTATCATTCCTTTTCCATCAAGAATGCTAACAATAATTTTCATATTAATGTGAATTGTCCCAAGACAGATTATTTAGGAGTTCAAAACACTGGGAATTCCCCAGGGTTATAACACCATGATTAAATAAATAGATTTATTATGATCTCCTTCTAAAAGTCTCAGTAGCTTTGTAATACATTTATTTTGGTGTTATGGGAGGGAGGTTATGCTACTCTCTGTGAAATACAGTCAAACAGCATGATTCCATAAGTATGTTTACATTTCCATTAGCTTTTCTACTTTTGCCCTGTGCTCAAAATTGTCCTTTTTTCTGATACCTGAATGAAGAATTTATGTAGCTTTTTAGGCAATACCTAGATTATCTGCAATCTCAGTGCTGTCTCTGTGACACAATGGCATACATCTCTCATTGCATTTAAGGTTTGATAAAGCATAATCCTCTTGCTTTAATTAAACTTTGTAAGGCGTACTTTGAAAGTCTTCATGAAACTCTTAAATGATAGTGTCATTATTCTACATTGTTTGATAAGTTTGTGAAGTCAAATTTTTTGTAAGTAAAGAAACTGGCCCAGATTTAAACCTCAGAGTGAAATTCTGTATCAAGCTCAAGCTGACTCTTCTGTGTCTGCTTCCTTGATCTTTGTTTGTTACATATGTATTGGAGGACCCCTGTATGTCTTCTATGGATGTGAATATGAAAAATAATTCATTGGGCTGTAGAACACAGAAATTTTATGTCCTCTGTGTGGTATTTCGACATTTGAAGTGGGATATGTTTAATTCTATTATAAACACATCAATTTCCTCAATTCAAGGAATTAAAAATAATGTTCCAAGATTTTAACAGATCATAAACAGCTTTTGTAGTCACTCTAATATAGGAACAACCGAAATACAGTGTTAAACATCCAGTTTAAGCACAATTCTTCATCTGCACTAATCAGCTCCTGTCTGACTATATTTTTAAAAATTTGTCTAAACCCATAAGAAATAAGTAAAGAGACATAAACCTTTTTTGGAAAGCAAACAGACAAAACTCAAACCACCAGCACTTCATTAGTTATAAAAGAATAACAAAAAAAAACAACTTATGCATGTTATTACTATACATTAGCTAGTAAATTCATTGTCATGGTAATACATAAAATTATCAGATCTTACTTGTTTTTTTCCACTCTGTATTCTAATATTTCATTTTGAGGTTATCTGGGTCAGAAAACTGTCAGCAAAGTGGTTGTTATTATCTCCATGTGTGATTGATGTCTCAAATAGGACAGCGGCATGATTCTACTTGCAGTGACACAAGATATATCAGAATATTTTAATAATATACACTCTGGTATTTTTGCTGCTTTGAAAAAAAAATTATGTTCATTTCATTTTTAGCACATAGCTGAACAGAATAAGGATTTCTTAATTAGGCTATGCCATTAGTATCTTTAATTTACCTAAAATGTTAGTAAATAGCAATGTTAGTAAATAACTGAACCCCAAGTACGTGATTTAAACTTGAAATGAGAAAAATCTCTTCCTGCAGGTTAAATGAATAAAGTTGATTAACTAAAGTTAAATTCCTCAGGAAAAAAAGAGAAGACCCAGGACTATTTATTTAATCTTTCTATATTCTTACAGATTATATATTAATGAAAATTTTAAGAACTTACTATATTATTATATATTATTTTTTAAAGTCTCAAACGTTTAAAACCCATGAAACACATAGATATTAGATATTAGATATTAAAAAAATCCATCTTAATGAAAGTTCTATATCATCTATATCATTAATTTTCCCGCAGTACTGCTTTCTGAAACCCTCTCAAATACTTGAAGCAAAAGGGCTTTCTCATGTATGTATGTGTTGTCTTTTTAATGCTTGACTGTAGTATAATTTTGAAATATTAGTTGTGGAGTATCATGTAGCATTCAGCTAGAAATTCCAAGGAAAGGATTTCACCCATTACTTTCAGTTCTCCAGGAAGGTAGTCGAAGATACACAGAACCTGAAACCTTGTTAGTTGTCTGCTGAAGGATTTTGAAGTAGTTTTCATGTTTCAAATGGTGATAAACATCCCTTCATAAAGATTTAAACGTCCTTGTCCTCTTTATGTACAAGACTACTTCTCTTTTGTTTGTGATTACTTCCTTCTTACATACTTCACTGCATATTTCACTAAGCTAGGAGAAGTCCTGGAGACAAAGCTTTTCTTAGAAACACAGCCATAATGTGTTCTAAGCCATGAGTCCTGAATCACGAAGAGTATGACATTTATGTTGTGGCTTTCTTCCTCATCAGACTTGGGCCGCTTGGGTCCATTTTTATCCTTGCTGAACACAGTCTGTTTGAGTCTTCTCTTTTTCCTTTGTTTCCTAAATATTGATTTTTTCTGTTCTGTTTGTTATCAATGAAACTGCTTTTATCTGATTCACAAAATTGCACTGCTCCAGTGGCCAGAAACTGAGCATAGTATGTGGGACCATCTAAGACCTGGGATATCTTCTCATTTCTCTGCTTTTTTTGTTCCAGAGTCACAGCTAGTTCATTCTGCAGAGAATACCTACTCTTCCTATAAACTCAAGGTAACTAAAAACAATGAAGCTAGAAATTTCCTATTTGCAACACAGTTTTTAACACAGATAAAACAAATCCAGCTTGGCTAAGTTCACAACAATCTCATGCCCTGTATTGTCAATATAAAATCTGTGGCCCTGAACTAGCAAAAAAAACCTGGTCTGCAAATGATGAGGTTTTGAGTCAATTTGAAAAGTAAAGAGTCCTACTGGTTATATTCTATTCATGTCTCAATGACTTTCTCCGGAGAAATTTTGAAGTATTTTGGTACACCAGCCATCTGCCACTTCATTTAATGCAGTAAATGAGATTGAATTTTTTCTGTTTAAATTGAAATATATCAAAAGGGTTATTTTGTCTGTGTGTTTCACAAATGCTATCTGAAAATGGAATAATACTTAGGCCTAAGGTTTTTGGATGACAGTTAGAATTTTAGTCTTTGGATATTGTTGGTTCATCATTCTTTTCATCACCAACATAACAATTTATCTCCTTGTCCCTCTCATGACCAGAGTGGGACATACCTGTTCAGATCATCTTGTCTTTCCTATTAAATTGATTTAATCTTATGAGCTAATAAGATTAACTGATTTAATCCTCTGAGCTAGTCATGCAAAATGTCAACCCTGCTAAGACAGAGGGAAAACTCATAAATATTACTGCAATGACTGCTAATGTCTGACTTCTACCCAAGGGTTTTTATTCTTTGGCTACAGGTAAGTCTTCGTGTGTACATCCAGAGATTCAGACTTTCACTTTTGATGATCAAGGTACCTATATGCTTCTTTTATACTTCTTTATAACCTAAAGATTCACTGTCTAGTGTTTGATTTACCAGATTACTTATTTTTTGCATGAGTTGCATTGTGAGTTGCATCCTGTGATATGTCCATATTTAGCAGCAATGTGTAAGGTAGTCCTTTAAGAAATGGATGAAAGACTTAAGTATAAACCTGAAAATATTAGAATCCTAATCTGTGTTGTTCTGGGTAAATAATTTCTTATAAGAGTTGCAGAAAGTCTTCAGACTTGTCATTTGACTGGAAATTTCAACTAATGAAAATCTTGCTTTGGGAAGGTGACAGGAGAAGACTTGGACTTGGGGACATACTGAGCTGTGTAAGCTGCCTTTTTATATGAATTTTGGATAGAACCACCTAAACTGAATAACAAATATCCCTCAATAGAACACCAAAATATCTCAATCTGCAGCTAGATGAAAGCATGAAAAACTACATGGGAACTTTCTGGGCAATTAGATCTTTTGCTTTTATAGAAACATTAATTTAGGAAATTCCTGTGCTTCTACTGCCTGTGTTATTATTTCTCATCTCTGCAACACAGATTGACACTGTCCTGCTTTGTCAATACTGTTTTTGCATGGGAAAAAAAAACCCAAAAAACCAACCATAACCTCATAAAAAAATAGTAACACATATTTTCCTCAGATTTTGGTGTGCAGGTACATATACATGCATGTGTCATTCACTAATATATCTCATGACCTTAAGGAGATATTAATGTCAGAGTCTCATACCAAAAAATTTCCCTACTTTACACATAGTTTGTATTGTTGCTGTCATCATAATTATGTTATAATAGTTCACAAAAGTTGTACACATCATAAGTATATAAAAATTCTAATTCAGACTATAAAAAGAAAGACAAAACCAGGTACAGCTAGCAAGAACACTCGTAATATAAATCTTTATTAATTGTCCTATGTTTCTTGGTTAGAATTTATGTTTTTTTCTTGAACAATTTAATGACCGTATCCTTTATCTGGAATTTTAGGTGATATAACTCTTTCTTTCTTTAAATGATTGAAGAAAGAAAGACCCTTTATAGTGACTTCAGATGAACAAAAACTAGGGTCCTTAATAAAGGTATTTTTGATATTAAGAGCTAATAGTCATGTCCTCAGTCATAGGCTATTAATGAGATACCTTAATGTTATTCTCTTTACTCAGAGAAAACATAGTTTTCTCAATGTTCGAAGGAACCTAATATTATCCAGGCATTTGTAAGAAATATTCTAACCTAGTAATTAGATGGGGATGTTGAGAAAAAAAAAAAAAAACCTGTAAGGGAAATGAACTGCAGAAGAATTAACCATGTAAGAAAGCCAGCTGGGCTTGGGCCACTGTGTTTACCTTTTCATTACCAAAATCAGATGTATTTGCCTGGACACAGTTCCTTCAGTATTCGTTTGGTTATGTCCTTTGTGCTGTGCCAGTGATTAGGAATTCATCTTTGGTTCTGTCAGGTAGTGTTTATGGTTTGGGCTTTTCATCAAAATTGCCCTTGCTACTTTCACTCAATTCTAAATTTTGATGTACTGTCACTTCTCCGATCTTGAAGTAATTAAATAGATAATAGTATTTTTTCCCATGATAGATATCTCCAATTTAAAATTAATAGAATATTTAGGATGAACTATGTACAACAGCCAATAATTTTCCTTTGATTAATCATATCCTAAACATCATTTCTGCCTTTTAAATAATCTTGAAGAATATCATCACCTTGGTAGTAACTTCTATTTGTACTAGATTATAATGTGTATCAAAAATTCTACTTCTCCTCAGATGTTTAATAGAATATTTTCTAATGTTTTATTAGCCAAAAACCAAGTTACAAAATGTTTACTAATGAAAAACTCTGAATTAATAATTTATGCATAGCATCCAGGCCTTTAATATGGATTAAACATAAGCAAGGACTTTAGTATTTGTTTAATCATCTTTACCAGTTTTTCAGTAACTCTTCAACCTATATGAGTTCTAGCAAATGGAGTGCTAAATAAGTATTTTTGATGGTTCTAACATGAGAACTGAAATTTCACATTATTTAATTGGAACTGTAATATTAGTAACTTTACACACAGGATATTCTTTTGTCCTGCACAATCCTAATGGAAATGACTTGTTATCAGAGACAAAATTTTGAGCTCAAGACACCTATAATGTGAGATAAGACAGCTGGAGTATTCAAGATGGGCATTTTGCAATGAGAGTGCACTATTTTGTTTTATTTTTACTTTATTCAATCATGACATAAAATTTCAGTTTCTGGATGCCATTCAGGGAATTACAGATATTAGAGTAAACAAAACCTCACTGAATAGTGAAGGACTTGTTCAGACTTTATTCTTGTTAATACACATTCTTCAAATTTTAATGTCCTAGCCTAAATAATATTTCTTTAATTTGTTCTCTTTTTTTCAGCACTCATGGTTAATGTTGCTGAAAGCTGCATTTCTGGTAGTTATCTGAAATTTAGTAGGGTTATCCTGCCTATGAAGGGTTGATTTAAATGTGTAAAAAAAAAAAAAAAAAGAAAACCTTAAAGAAATGTCAAAGAAAGACATTGAAAGATGAAATTTCCAACAGTGATGAGGAATCAGGGACTGGACTAGATGATATGGTGTCTTCTTTTATGAAAACAAACAAACCAACATGAGATTAACATGAGATTAACACTGATGTTTAACAGGCTATGGACTGAATTCACTAAGGTGAATATAGACAATTTAGTCTATTTTTTGTAGCACTGTATTTTTTTACTGTGATTCCTCATGCCCCAGCTGGGAAACATGGAAAGTAGCACTGATTTCTCTTTCCTTCCACCCATCTGCTGCTGACAGCAAATACCACTGGTCAAGAAGCCTCTGCAGGTAGCCTGCAAGACTCTTGAAGCAGCCCATTCTATAGAAACAATTAAATGAGGCTGTTTGGAGAGCAGCTGATATCATCCACAGGTTTCAGTGGGAGCTTTTCAACAGTTCTGAAATTCCAACATCCCAGGTAGCAAACAAACAAACAAACAAACAAACAAACAAACAAACAAACAAACAAACAAACAAACACATAAGTAAAGAAAACTCTCAGAAGATAGAAACAGTGACTAACAAAATCACTGGAAGAAAATATATCAGCATCTTAAAAGATTGAAATGAAGTATTTAAACTATCAAAATTTCTAGGTATTGCAAAGAAACAGCAGAAACTTAAGAGGAGAAAAATATATAACAGGGACAAATCTACCCAGGATTGCCCCTGGAGCATTACATCTTGTTGTTTAACACACTGAAAAGACCAAAAAGGTTCACATACTTCTGCAGTGTTAATTTTGCCTGAGGTTACAGCTACACACAGAGATTGGTTAAGGCTTTCTTTCTCAAAAAAATCCCAAACTCTTCAAATGATATCATAAGCAATGGAATCACTAAAATATCAGGAGACAGAACAAATTGAATGCGTGAAATGACTGAAACATTTCTCAATATATTTGCTGTATATCGAGATTAAAATACTGCAGCTTATTAGTTTTAGTGGTACAGGAAGGATACTTTTGCAATGATTATATATGAAATATGACATCAATTAACCAATCCTAAAACATCATTTAGTTCTTATAAATGAGATCAGGACCAGATCTGCCTCTTGTGACTATTCATCACAAATACTTGAGGGTATTTCCTTTACCATTCTTGTTTAATATTTCAGTACTTTGGCCTCATCTCATTAACATTGTCCCTTTTTCATGCAGTTAGTTGTTTGCTGTTCCAAAACACTTCAAATAAAGCAATTTAAAGTATTAAAATGTAGTGCTGTGTATCCTCAGTAAAACCTCAAATCTCTTACACAATTTGTCCAGATGATAAAAATTTTAAACATAAGCTCAACATTTCAGAGACAGTAACGTTGCTACAGATCTATACTAACTCCATTTTTCTACCAGCAGGGTCAAGAGTAAAGTCTGCTTTGGGGGTTTTACAATGCTGCTGTGGTTCTTACTGTTCAATTAAGAAACTATCTGTCCATAAACATCCCTTAAACCTTAGGAGCAAGGATTTTGGCTGCAAGGACAGACAATTTTTTATTAAAATGTAAATATTTTATTTAGAAAATACTAAAACATACAGCCTAACAGGAAACTATCAAATCTGCTGTAAATAAATCTAACAGGCTGAACATGCTCAGTGTGATTTTTGTTGACGCAAAACTCAGTGAGTGTGGCATGAATGACAACCAAAGGAAAATCCTCCCCATATCAGACATAAGGCCCCACTGGTTGACCTGTCCTAGAAGTGTTCCCTCTTCCCCAGGGCTCAGACTAATGACAATCTAGTCTGCCAATCCTTATCCAGACCTCAGACCATCACACTCTGCTCATCTCCCGTGTAGGTGCTGACACTGCCATGGGAAAACCTGGAGAGTATCAAGCATGCTGGCATGTCTCTAGAGGTGACAGCAAAGGGCATAGAGGGATCAGGTGTTTTTCTTCTCAATCCTGCTGATGATGAGAAATATCTTGAGATGCAACAGGGTTCTGCAAGTCAACAGCTGATAGCACCCTTGGCGTTGACCAATGTAAGGCTATAAAAAATGTCAAAATATCTGGTTCTTTCAGTTATCTGCTTAAGGAATATTCAGTAAAACACAAAAGCAAATAAAAAGGAAACTGCTTAATTAGGCCCACAGGTTCAGTCTCACAAACATTAAGTATTGTGTGACAACAGGGACATCAGAGAAGATCAGAACTTATCAGCCCCTGAGGGGCGAGGCTCAGGCACTGTCTTGAAGAGGGTTGGCCTAAATTCATAGCTCATACAAAGTGGGAAACAAGAGTTACATGAGAATTTTGGTATATTTGTTGTGACTTCTGGAACTGTCTAAAATTTATTGTTGGATATTTGAATTTGTGGAATATTCAGGTGAAGAACAAGTATGGTAAAAAGGGGGCAAAGGCCCTAAAAAGGTTAATGTTTTGTAAGCCTGCAGTCAGCCAATCAACCTGCCTGACAAAGCCCTACACCTGAGGGCAGCAGTCTGTCCTATCTTATGAAATATTACTATTTCTTATTTTTTTCTTTGTAATCCCATTCTACCTTACATGTGAGAGTTGCAAAGTGTGTGAATGGTAGGCACTGGAAGAGAGGCCTCAAGATAGATGTCTTGTTGATCTGCCTAGTATTCAGCTTAGAAGGGAGCAGTTAGTGATCCATACAAAGGCTAATCCAGGGTCATATATCTGTGTGATGGATAGCATCTGATCACTACTTAATCAAGATTTAGTCAATCAATAGTATAAGCAACTTTTGTCTGCATAATCGCTACATAATTATTCAATGTACATACAATGTGCATTTAACATAACTGTATGCATAGAGTATTGTATTTTCCTCTTGAAATATTGTAAGAATTTATTCCTTACCTCAATATTTTGTAAGAACATTAGAGTGTATTGTCCAAGGGAATGCTCAAAATTGTGCTCACGTTCCAGATTTGATTGATGGATCCATTTTGTGACAAAGGACCCATCAGAGTACTAGTGAGTTTAATGAACAAACCACATCACAGATAGAATCTGTGCAGCATGCTGTGCCCTAACCAGAGGTACGCTCAAAATTTTATCATCTTGGGGCTCCAGACATCAGAATTGACACTCAAAGCTTTATGATCCAGGTTCCCAGCATCAGAAGTGATTTAAGATTTTACACCTATCTGTCACCCTTTCTGGGCTACTGATAAATATCAGTATTTATCTGCAAAAAGTAAATATTTATCTCATAAATAGTTATTTGCTTTGAAAGATTTTATGCCTTTTTTATTGACATCCAAAAAGAACCAGCACTTCCCCACTGTAAAAGAGCTTTGGTGTTAACAAATGGAGGGGCTGGGCTGTTAATATATATGCAATATAAAATGTCTTAAAAGGTACGAGTGCAGGCAGCTGGAGACACCATGACCCACAGAACTCACAGGCTTGTATGCCAGCACTGAAGAGGCCAGGGTGTATATGCAAGTATGAGAGGTCTAAATGCCAAGAACTAGGATTATCTGGAAGTATGTATGTTTCCTCAGAGAATTCAATCTTGCATACATGTCAGTTTTTAATAACTACCAAACATCAGCAAGGACTAACTGAAGAGTGGCAGAAGATCTGTACCTGGAAAGATGCAACTCCTGAGCCAGTGGCTGGGTGACCTCAGTCTGAGAATGGATATTAGGCAGACCAAGAGTCTATAGAAACATGTGATTACAGAAGTGCTTCTGAGATGACTGTGCAGCATCAAGCTGGACTGTCCAGACAATAGATGACTTGTGTACTGGGTAAGGAAACCGAGCATCACATCTGGGCATGGATATTAGCTGAAATTGCTGTGAAATATGAGCAAGATCCTTCCCCTGTCCTATGAATGTACTAAGCTTATTCAGTCTTTAAAGCACAAACACATGACACTGTCCTCTAATAACAAAAAGTTAAAACTGAGAAGGAAACTGACAATTTAAAAATTAACTTAAAAATTAACTTAGAGCAAATTATTGTTGTTCCCTGTATTTCTTGAGAAGTATATTTCTGGGGCTAAGTCTCAGCAATTCTTAAATTGTTTATTAGAACAGGAGTAAATATTTGATGTATACTATTTTTATGCTTAATAGAGCTATCAACACCAGGGACACACAAGTGTTTTCAGGCTGCACGTACAATAGCAAGTAGGCCAGCTACTTAAAAATCAGATACTTCTTTAAGGTTATTAACTAAACTATTGCTTAGTTGCTGTCCTACCTATTCTAATTTAATTGTATGAGCTTCTGGCAGTTTGATGTATTTATGTCTATGTTTTTGTAACTGGGTTTCAAAAGAAATATCTTCCACTACTCTGAGACAGTAAAAATAGATGTGTTGATGTCTCATGTTCTTCACATTATTTACTATGGGGCTGTGGAATATGGTTTGGATATGGGCTGAAGATAGTATTGGTCATTATTAGTGAGTGGTGTTTGCACATCACCAAGGCTTTTTCTGCTTCTCACCCCAGCCCACCAGTGAGGGGACTGGGGATGCACAGAGGTTGTGAGGGGACACAGCCAGGAGAGCTGACCCTGACTGGCCACAGGGATATCCCATAACATACGGCATCATGTTGGCTATATATATCTGTGGGGAGAAGGCAGAAAAGGAGGGATGTTTGGAGTGGTGGCATTTGTCTTCCCAAGTAACTGTTCTGTGTGATGAGAGCTTTCCTGGAAATGGCTGGACACCTGCCTTCCCCATGGGAAGCAGTGAATTAATTCCTTGCTTTGTTTTGCTCATATGCACAGCTTTTACATTACTTATTAAACTGTCTTCATCTCAGTCCATGGTTTTCTCACTTCTATCCTTCTGATTTTCTCCCCACCAGAAATTTCCATAGTTGCCAACATATTAAACACCAGAAAATTCATGTAGTCATACAGATGCTCAGAAACAGAGTGATATTGCCTTTGGTGAATAATTGCTTGTTCTTTTTAAAGCTGTTTTTACTGTTGTCTATACTTTATGTAATCTGAAAGAGCTTGTATGGAGACTTGCATATATGGTGTGTATTTATTTCTAGTGATTCTACACTAATTTATATGTCGATAATATCACCCATTAAGTTATGAGCTGTAATTTCTCTCAATCATCAGAGATTTTTGAAAAGAATAATTCATGTTAAGACCTTTCACATTCACAAGAACAACTTCTGAGTTGTCCTTGACATTATAATGAAAATATCTTGATCATCTTCTGAATAGTACTATCTTTTGTCCTGAGAAAAATTATCTGTAATATCAAGTTCCAAAGCCATTGATTTTAAAATAGAGTTTTTAAAAAATTAAACCACTTGTTCCCTCTCTTTCCTTTGGTTATATGTGAGACATGCTGTAATTCATCAGTCATTACTATAATTTCTTCAGGGCTAAGTAGTACTAACCTCAAAGACTACAGAAGATCAAGAAAAAACATTAATTCTGAGATCAGAAACTGAATATGTAAATCTGTTTGCATAAAATAAAACACAAGGTATTATTAAATACCAAATTTTTTACAATTTGTTTTACTTTACATAATATCTCAACAATTTAATCAAAATTCGAACCTGGTATGATAGTGTTAACACTCACAGTCTGAATTACTTATTTACTATGAAATGTCTCTCTTAAATATTGTTGCAGTGAAAAGTTTATTGTCCTCATATCTCTTGTTTCCTTTCTGTTGTATTCACCGGTGGACTGTTCCTGTGTACTGATAGAAGATAGTGGAGCATGGCTCTGACAAGTCATGAGCTGCCTGATGTCTTTCCCTGGAATGCAATCATTGCCCCACTGAGAATTTCTTCTTTCTCTTTGTCTGGATGGCCATAATGTCAATAATGATAATTTGTTCTTCTTTTCCCACTTCAGTCAATTGTTAATCTCTCTTCATAAATATTGGGGTTTTTCTCCATTAGTTTGCAGCTCTCTGATATTTTTAACTTTACTGTATACATGGCTTTTAATATGCATTGGATATTTACCTTTTTTTTTTTAAATTGCCCCTAAAAATTAGGTTTTCCCACCTTCTGAGTTTACATTGTTACCAGTAATTTACCATGCATGAGCTCTTGAGAGTTCCAGAGCCTTTTTCACCTGCACTATCATCTGGCCCATAGCTTCCAGGTCTCTGTTGTCAGCCCAGTCTCATATTCCTTCACATATATCATAAACTATATATATATAACAGGGGAAAAGCTGGGGGTGTTGTTTGCCTGAACTTTAGTTAAGCCTTTGACACTGCTTCCCACAACATTATCCTGGAGATACTGGCTGCTCGTGTTTTACACAGGTATATTTTTTGCTGGGTGAACAACTGGCTGAATGGCCAAACCCAGGCAGTAGTGGAGAATGGGTTTAAATTCAGTTGGCTGGTCAATGATGATGAGTTCTCAAGGTCTCTTTACTGTTGCCAGTCATCTTTAATACCTTTATCAATGACCTGGATGAGGGAATTGAGCACACCTTCCACATAATCCAAGATCAAAGGAAGTTGTGTGGGAGTGCTGATGTGCTGGAGGGTAGGAAGGCTCTACAGAAGAATATGAAGAGGGTGGATTGATGGCTAGAGGCCAACTGGAAGATGGCCAGATCCTGCACTTGGGTCCCAGCAAACCCATGCAGTGCTACAGGTTGGGGGTAGAGTAGTTGGAGAGTGGCCCTCTGGGAAAAGACTTGGGATTGTTGGACTACTGGCTGAACATGAGCCAGCCTGTGCTCAGTGGCCAAGAAGGTCAATGACATCCTGGCCTGTGTCGCAAAAACTGTGGCCAGAAGGATCAGAGTAGTGGTTGTTCCTGTACTCACTACTGCTGAGACAGGACCTCTAATACTGTGTTTGATTTTGGGGCCTTCTCTTTAAGAACCATATGGAGGTGCTGGAGCAGGTCCAGTAAAGAGCAAAGAAGCTGATGGAATGGTCTGAAACACAAATCTTAAGAGGAACAGCAGAGGCAGCTGGGGTTGTTTAGAGGAAATGGCCGAAAGTTGCACCAGGGGAGGTTTAGCTTGGATATTAGGGAAAAATTCTTTACAGAAAGAGTTATTAAGCTCATTAGAATGAGCTGCTCAGGAAAGTGATGAGTCTCCATCCTTGGACATATTTAAAGGAAAGGTAGATGTGGCGTATGGGATGGGGTTTAGCGGTGCATTTGGCATTATTATGTTAACAGTTGTACTCTGATGTGAAGAGTCTTGTCTTACATACCTTCACAATTTTATGACCCTATAATTCAGTTACTCTAGGGCCTTAGACAGTTCTTTCAATGTAGTGTAGCCAATTGTTATGTATAGCGAGATAAAAATAAGACACAAAATACACAATTACACAAAGGTTTAAATAACATTGCTTTTATCAAAAAATGCAGATTTGAGCCCCTGTTGAAATTCTTGACCTTTTGTAATTAGCTTCTATTTTTCTCTTTTCCCATCAACCACAATACTAAGGTAGTTTTCACCAAATGCATTGGCAAAATTAACTTGTCAGTACGGCCATCTGAAGGAAATGAATGGTCATTAATACCCTGTTTGACCTCAAGGATTTGCAGCAGAATACATTACAGGAAAATCTGATGCTCTCTCTGATTGATTTTGTCTGACCTTGGATAAATAACAAGACATTAAAATACTAAAAAACCCCACACAAAAGAAAACACCCCACAGTGCAAATCTTTCACTACTTTGTACATCATGCATCTGTTTAAGTCAAAACTTTTTTGTCTCTAATGCAAATTAACAACAAGTATTTTAAAACTGACCTAAGAAACTTTTGATATGGCAGTTGAATCCTACAGAGACAAGCCCTCAAAAATATCTGAACACAGTTTAGATTCAAAGGGAAAAAATTCTATCATTTTACTGGAAATGGGAAAGTAGAAGATGGATATAAATCAGTACAGGAAACTGTCTTGAAAAACACCTTGCAGAAAGTCTGTAGAAAGAAATCAGGCAAGATATCTTGTGAATAATAATCCTACAGACATCATCCCTTTATTTCTTTGTATTCTTTGTATTTTTATTTTCTCTGCATTGACACCAAACATGTCAATCATAGCTTGGAATCACCAACTTTTATTCCCAATTTTCTGTATGAAGAAAGGATTCTCTAATATTAATTTCACAATAACATAGTTCTTCCACCTACAGTTTAATTAGATCAGTGTCATTCATCATTTTCATTCTTCCTCAAAAAATAAATGTTTCCATTTTTCTTCAATTCCTCCATCACAGTAATTGAATTGTGCTAAATTATTTTCCTGTCTGCATATGAATCTTTCCTTAAAAAAAAAAAAAAGTAAAAAAAGAAAAAAAAGACATGCTTGCCTCACTCTTTTATGTAGTCATTAAAAAATACCCCTTAAGGTGATAATCAGCTCTGTGCCAGGCTGAGTTACAGAGAAACTGCTATTTCTAAATCTTCTCTAGACTTTAAGTCTTCCAGGACTTAAGTGGTTATCCCAGAAACTTTTCATGAAATTAAACTATTAATTTTCTTTAATATTTAATGTTTTCAGCTATTCTGTGTTAAGGACATTTATTGCAAAATCTGGTAATGTCAAAAATATGTGTATTGGGTTTACATTGCCTGTTTTTTGGTAGCATGGGGTGCTACAGGGGTGGCTCTTGTTAAAATCTGCTAGAAGTGTCCACTGGACACTTAGTGTCCAGGAGAGCCAATCCCTGGTGGCCCCAAAGATGGATGTGCTGCTGGCCAAGGCTGGGCCAATTTGAAATGGTGGTAACGCCTCTGTGACAACAGACTTAAGAAACCAAAACAAAATGAGGTGGCACAGTTTTAATTTCAGCCAGAGAAGAGCAGGGTGAGATGATGTGAGAAGAATAACTCAGGAGATACCAAGGTGAGCACAGAAGGAGGGGCAGGAGGTGCTCCATGCACCCGAGCTGAGATTTCCCTGAAGCCTGTGGTTCCATGGTGGGGCAGCTGTGCCCCGGCAGCCTGTGGAGGATCACAGAGATCCACCTGGACCCCATGGAGGAGCCCTACACCAAAGCGGGTGGAGCAAATGTGCAGGATAATATGATTCTGCTGATGAAAAAATAGGAAGAACTGGAAAATAAAAATTAAGCATTGATAAAATAATGGGTGGGACAATAATTAATGGATAAAATAATGGACAGAACAGTTAAAGAGTCGTGGTTAGAGTATTAATAAGAAGGAACCTAGGAGGGACGTACTAATAGAATGAGCTGCTGGTCGAAACAAATCACCTTCTTAATAAAAAACCTGAGGATGAAATGCTGAATGGTGGAATAGAAGAGTATGATTAAGAAACACACTAGAAAATAAGGACAAGGAAACATGGACTAGAGGGACATTTGTGACATGAATATGAATGTGAAAATCGCCATCAATGAAGATGGAAGATTAGATTCCTCACTCTCTTGCTTTCTCTCAAAGTCCCACCATATCTCACCTTGGCTGGATGAACCACGTGCTTCTTCTTGCAAACCTTTGGAAATGTAAGCAAGCAACTTCATATGTGCAGGATTTTGCATGTGACTAAGAAGCAAGTGTACACTCAGAGTCCAAAAATGAAGCTGATTTAGGAGAATTAGTTCAAACTGTGCCTACATTTAAAATCTCTTGAGTTCAAAGGTCATTAAAAAAAGAAATTTAAGGCCCAAATGCTCAATAAATATAACCATATTCATGAACTCAGAGACATGTTTGACAAGAATTAATTTAGGAACATGGATATACAGGAATATATATTTTGTTATAGACTTTCTTGAAATATTGCTGATAAACTGGTGTTTCAGTTGAGAATGAAAAAAAGAAAACATATATTTTGTTAGTCCTTTTTAAACCTGGCAACTATTAATCTCATCAGAGATTAAATAATCCCAAAATTTCACTGACAAATGGGCCTCCTACAGTCTGGAAGATTACCCAATTACAATTTAAAGAAATTTATAGCAAAGATGATTGACTAAAAGTCTCTGAAATGATTAGGAAAAGAGAAGTAAAGAGCACTGAACTTTCTGATGTGAGTAAAGTGAGGAGAACTGTATCTGTCCTTCAGTGTCGTGTTAAGTGGGAAATGTTCCCTTTTCTGTCTCTCTCTCTTCCTTTACTTCTCCCTCCCCTCCCCACTCTTCAAATGTCAATCCCATACTTTTATGAAAAAAATCTACGCACTAAAAAAAAGTGCTCTTAATGTAGATGCTCTATTTTGAGTGTTATCCACAGATTTTTAAAATTACATTTTAATTTAATTAAAAATTAACAGAATTTAATTTTTAACAGAAAATTAAAAATTGGCTTTGATCCTGGCCTGAGTCAAGGGAGGGACGAAGTTTCTTTTGAACAAAGAGGGTTTCCAAAGAATGACTACTTTGAAAAAATCTCATCCATGCCAGGATTAACAGAAGGGACCAGCTCCCTGTGAGCTGACAGGTGTTCCTGTCTAGGCAGGGGGAGTTGTCCACATAAGGAAACTCTGAAATGGTTGAATGGAAAACTGCTTGATCATGCATTCCCATCCTATGTTCATCAAAGCTATTGTGAACTCTGAACTAGCTGAGGAGAGTGTCCAATTGATTCAGAATCCCTTGAGATTTACTGCTGATGCAGCTCATCCTTAAGCATGGATGGAGTAACCTTGCTTTTAACACTTACAGCTTCAGATCTGAGCTTCTATTTCAGACACTGTCTCTGTGGGTCAGTGGATTTCCTGGGCACAGGCAGGGAGCTCACCTTAACTAACTCAGTCATGATTCAATCGTTGAAAGTAAAAATTTTTCCATTCAAAAATGTGTAGAATCAATGTAAGAAAGGACATACAAGTGGCCTTTAAAAGCAAAATCTCTGTTTTACATAACTTTCTTATAACAGATTTTCTAGAGCTAATAGAAAGTGCTGATCTCTCCAATATATCAGTATCTGATATATTGCCCATACCTAGTTTGAACCTTGGGATGCAGTCATTAAGCTTAGTACGCTATTCAAACAAATGTTAAGATTATGTAGAATGAAGAAATAGGAAGTGTTCTGAAACACTGTCATCTTGAGATACAGAAAAGAAGAAAAGCCAAGATTTTGCTGTTCTACGTACTCAAGAAAAAACGTTGAAGTTTTATAATCCACTTCCTAATGTATGCTATTTGACTCTTGTTGAGTTTCTGAATGCTGCTTTCAGCAAAATGAACATAATTTTCTTTCAAAGTAATTTACTATCCTACTTAATGGCTGAAATATATTTTGACATTTCTTGAGAAAAAGAGGAACCCAGAAACTTTTAGAAGGTTACTCATTTTTCTTTAAGACTACATTTGTTGAAATTGTATTTGGCTTTGACACAACTTGATTATGTCCCTTAAGAAAATATTCTTTTCTTTTTACTTTTCTTCTAATCGTTTGGAGAGAAAGGCAGGCAGAATTTTTTATAGTTTTACTTGTTCCTTTTTTAACCAATAAAACAAAAAGAAAATAATTCCCTACCATGAAATACAGCATGTTTCACAGCAAATCACAAAATTAAATATCTCGCCTTCAAGATATTTGGACCCTTTGAGTTGGTAGTCTGAACCAGCACTTGGAAGTGCAAAATATGGTCTGCCACCCTACTTAAAATAGTGAAAATGCCAGTAATTTCCATCAGAATGGAAACACTGTTTCACTCTGCTTCAATAATTCCAACAACTGAAAAAATAGCCAATTTCCTATTAATAATGCTAACATTCAGCTGGCATTTGCAGTTTAAGCTGCTTGCCTGTTTTCTACTAAATATGCTTCAATGACTTATTTAGTACCTTGTTCAAATCATAACATACAGATGTACAAGGATTATTCTTTTCACCTGCTGAGATATAACAACTTTGGCTTGGAATTTAGTCTATTCTAAGCATTCTGTCAAGAAAGTAGATTAATTCAGGGACATGAAGACATTTAATTTATTATAAGGTAGTATAGAAAAAAATAATGTCTTGCCATCTATAAAGTTTAAATAAAAGGTATATCGGAATATTTCTTTTGTCAGGGTCTGATCAGAAGAAGTAACTAGAATGTAATATGCAACCTTGAAACAGACAAGTTTCGTATTACAGAATGTAATATGAAACTTGAAACAGACATCCCAAGATGGAACTACAATTATGAGAAATCTTCCCTTATGTGGCATATTTTATGTGTCAGTATAAGAAGAAAGTATTCACAAATTTAATCTTACAGACAAGACCTCACTGTCATTAGCAGCACATGGAGACGTGCAGAAACTCACTTTAATCTCTCACTGTCAAATAGGTTTTGCTACTTCCATGTTCTTTTGCAGTCTTTCAAGTTAATAATCTTGATTACTTCTACTCTACCAATTCCAAACTGCACTGACTCTTCCTATTACAGGAAATAATCACAAACATGAATACTATTCTATTTTGTAGTTATAGGATACCTAACATGTCCAAACAAGTGTGTCTCCTTTTAAAAAGATGAATAGCTATAAAAAAGAATGCAGAACAAATAGTAAGCTATTGGCATCATGTTAACTTTCTTTCCCAAACTAATAAAATATACTTCAATATACTTCAAAAATACTAACTAAGAGGTTTTTTTTCCCCCAGGAAGTTGGCAACTCCTACCTGCACTTTCTTTTATAGAAAATTTGCTTCATGTTGAAGGGGAAACTGTGGTCATAGTAGTCTGAGTAAACATGAAGATGAAATTATCTTTTAACCTTCGTCAGTTGTTCCTCTCAACACATAGGATGTACCTATATTTTTTAAACATTTAATCACTTGAGTACTCACATTTATATAAAAAATTAAATGGAAGAAAAGTGAAAAAAGAGGCCTTTAATTTTCACATAATTGAACTGCAAAGGAAGTTTAATATAGGAATATAAAGCCTACAGCTTTTCACTGGAGAAATCAATGTGTAAGCATTTTCTCACTGACTTCAGTATCTCATGTGGGTGTCAATCTGGCCAGAAAATTTTTCATTTCTGAATTACTGTACTTCCAAAAAGCCTCTGATCTGGAGAAAAGCCATCTGAATCGGCACAAATCTTAAACCCCTGTGGAATTTCACTCCCTAAAGTAGACAAATAAAAATTTAATGTATTTCAGAATCAATATCGTTGCAAACTATAAGCCATCTAGAAAATGTGTTCAGGAAAAGTTGTTTTTTTTTTTTAGTCCTTTGTGATTGAAACTCCCAAGATATTGCTAGCATTTCAATTCCCAATCTCCTAGAAGGTCCCATGTGAAACACATGCTGCATTCCACCTCAAAATCAGATTTTCCACAAGACTGCTGCCCTTTTCATTTGTCACAGAAGAAAAAGTCAAAACTTCAAAGATGGCAGAAGCAGCATGTAGTTAGAGTACTTTCCTGTACTTTCATGACTTAGCTGGCTGAAATAAGTTGCTTCCAAATATTTCTTAACAAATGTAATGCTGCTGAGTGTTTGAAGGAAAAAAAGCTTTGTTATGGTTTATAACACAGGACTATTAAATAAGCCAATAATAAAGGTAATTTAAATATTTTCTTTTTTGAAATTATTGGTGAGGTTGAATATTCTTCTTTGTGCCAACAGACAGTAATAGCTTACTTCAGAGCTTTTAGCAGTCATAGCAAAGCTGAAGCTTTTTATGTCTCTTACTTTCACCCCAAATAAATTTTAAATTAAACTTTTTTTCTTCTTTTAGGACAAAAACAGAATTTCAAGAAATTCTTTTTTATCATGTCACCCTGATAGGCCTGAGTTTATGCATTAGATACAGTACACAGGTGTAGATCCAGTCTCTGACCTGGAGTTTCCTTTCTTTTCTTTAAATCAACATTTGAAAATCAGCACATTTCCAATGCAAGCAATACAAGTCATAAACCCCAAACCTGACACACCTTTCATATTGCTTAATTTTTAATATATTATAGCTTCAATGCCAGGGAATCACATACATAAAACAATATGGAATGTCCTACCTTCTAGGAAGTTTAGAAGGAAATTTTGATAAATTCAACAGGTACCAGAAACACCTTTGGTATTGTTTGTGAAGCTATGGCAATAGTTACTGTGACTACAGTTGCATGTATGGATGATCCACTTGTATCATTTAAATTCAGCTGTAATTAAAGGTTATACAGGTGTGGGAAACTGATAAATAATCTGGTGGTGCTCATTGAAATTCTGACTGGAGGAAATTATAAGGTAAATTAAGGACATCTGGTGTTATATAATGAATTTTGCAGAGAAGTATTTGTGAAAGCAAATTAATTTCCATTATACTCTTTATCGATTTTTCATTATAAGAGAATGATTTTTTCCCCAAAAAATATTTAGAAAGTGAAAATCTTAAGAAATGCCATAAGAATGCGAGCATATAAGAGAAACTTGATTACTGAATATTTGATGGGCCACGCGCAAGTTTAGGAAGGTGTTTGTTCTCCTCGTAGACTTTGGAAAGTTTCAATATCCATCCTACTATAAAAATAGTTGAACTATTCAAAACTAAGACAACGAATATCAGAGGAGTCAAAGGCAAAGCCAAGATGATTGAAAAATCATGAAATAAGGGCACTTTTATTCAGAAAAATGAACTACCGATCTGATTCTAGAGAATGAGGGCTTCCAGTGAATGTATTTCTAAGATTTAAAAGCAACAATTCTAAAGACAGAAAGAATATATTATTTTCTTAGAAGTTTTTAAATTCAAGTTTTTGAAAATTTTAAATATTTCTTATAAATTGTTTTAAAGGGGTAATGTTTCAATTGTAAATATATATATATATGATTCTTATTAAAACTATAGACCGCTATACTATAATTATTCATTGTTGAACAGAAAGTCTGTAGCTGGAAATGTTAGTTTGACTTTGTTTTTGCAAAATCAAATACTGTCTGTCCTAGGGTGACTATGGTGCCTGTATCCCCAATCGTCTGTTCTGTGTGTGCTGTGTGTTCTGTGCCTTTATCATATTTGTACATTTTTCATGCTTAAAACTTTTTTCTTTTAAATTAATTTGGAAATATAAGTTCAATTATATCTATATTTTGAAAGAACTCAATTTATGAACTTCAAATAAAAATAGAGAACCATGAATGTATGTTGAATGTATGAGACAGCTGAAAATTTTAAAAAGCACTGATTGTGCAATCAGTATCACATTCAAAATGCCTGGTTGACTTGACATCAAATGAAAAAAAAAATAGAAAGGAAAATAAAAGCTCCTTTTGTTCAACATGGTAAACATAAGGCTTAAATTAAATAAACAAATGTCTCAGGACTATACATTCCAGTAATGAACTTGAACTAGATTTCACAGTTTAAAAAACGAGGATGCTAGATTCATCTGCTGGGAGAAACTTGACAGATGAAGAACAGTCAAAAGCAAAACAAAGAGAAAAGAAGATGCAGGGGAGTCAGGAAATGCATAAGACATGCCAGCAGGGAAAATACACAAGAATTGTAAATAGACCTTAGATGGCACTTGAGGGCTATGAGGCTACAACAGACTGCAAGAGGATAGCTACTCTTGTTAATAAAATAGCATCAAAAAGACTTTAAATTGTCAAAAACTCTGAAAAAATGTCATGCATTTAAAATAACTTGTGCTTTTTGTTTCCTGTCTTTAAAATCAGACCTGTATTCTGAAAAAAAACAAAACAAAACAAAACAAAATAACATCCCTCCTCCCCCAAATCATAAACAAACCTCTTCCTCCTGTGTATTTATGGAAGACAAAAATTATAAACAGTAGCATAAATTCCTATAAAGTCTTTCATGCTTTAATATTGGACTTACATGAAAACAGATTGTCAAAAAACCACAATTCTTTTTCATGTGCTACAAATGAATGAATCCTGCAGAAATATAAAGCAGAGCTGTGGTAAAACAAGCAAATTTAATTGGCCAAAAAGGAAATGGAGAGGAATCAAATAAAAATAAAAGAAAGAAAGAAAGAAAATTTTAAAACTCCAGCTTTTCTCCTGTCACAGCTTAGGTATCATTTAAAGAACTTATAAAAATGGGAGCAGTTTTGAAAGATATCATAAGAAAAGAGAAAATCAGACCGAGGCTAATAAAGTCATCACCATTAGTGCCAGGAAAATTGAGGTCATAAGTACTACTTGTAAAAACATTTGCAGCCATATGTGATGACAACAGTAGAAATTGCTGACCCTTCCACCTCAAAGCAACCCATTCTTTTTTTCTAATAATTCATCTGAAGCTTCAGTGTTATAGTCTCCACATCTATCCTTAGAACTTTGAATTCAGTCTGTCATATTACCATATCTATCATTTTCATGCAGAGCTAGAGCTCTCAGAGGCCTAATTATTTTAAAACATCCAATCCAAACCAACACATAATCTCACACCTGCCCTGAAGTCCAAAAGTGAATGGGGCTTAATACCAAGGTCATTTTGGAAGTTGTTAGAATTTTAGATATTAGGGGTACTGCCTCCTATCCAGACAGATCCTGCATTCCTCACCTTTTCTTACTGCTCGTTCAGATGCTGCAGTGGCTGACCCTCAGTGACAAACCCTTAAAGCCGAAAATTAGATGTCTCAGTTCACCTTCTGATGTGTGAGAAGAAACAAGAATCTTGGGATAGAACTAAGGCCAGCTATTTTAGTGAACAGTTAAGTGGTGATACCAAGCAAAGATAAAATGATTCTGAAAAAGATTTTACTGAAATTTTACCGAAGATAGAAAAGGAAGCACACATACAGAAAAGCAGGAAGGAAAAAATACACACAGCAAAGACAGAAATCATTGTTCTGAAGTGAAATTACACATACCCAAACTTCAGATTATGAGGCAAGAGAAAATTGACCTGTGAAGGTATTAATTGTGAAATTAATTCTGTAATCCTAAAAGAAAAGTCAAAATGACTGAATGACTTAAATGAAAATCTTTACAGAAGTTATGAAATGTTCATTGTAGTTCTGGGCAAAATTATTTCTAAGTATTTAGAACATCTTCACAAATTAAAGAGTCAATGTTATAGCTTCAAAAATTAAATATTAATTACTTCAGGAAAATACAGTGTTTCTGGGAAACACAAAATAATGTGGAAAAATTATGCTTTCTTTTGCCTCCTCCTTCAGAACTGATAAAAAACTTCTGGGGACAAAAGCAAAAATGGAGAAAGCAGTTTAGAGAAAATTGTTGTGTCTTGAGCCCCATTTTGTGCTTTTGGTAAAAATAATTCCATGTTGTCCTAGTTAGAATTGGTGTTCTGTTGTTGGATCTTGGTTTCTTGAAGGACATTCATGCTAGCAAAGACTGAGGCAAAGAAGACCTTTTATACCAGAGCCTTTTCCAGGTCTCCATCTTGTTGAGCAATGGGCTCACACTTCCCCTAGTCTATCTTTGTGCTTATACAACTTCTTGTTTACTTTGGCATCTCTGACCAGATGCAATTCTATTTGACAATTAGATTTCCTAATTTCATCTCTGGGTGCTCTCACAATGTTCATACATTCCTCCCATGTTATCACACCCTGCTTGCTTCCTATCCCTGTATGAATCCCTTTACCTGTTTGAGTTTGATGAGGACCTTGTTGTTCATCCACAGAGGTCACCTGCTATTCTTGTCTGACTTTGTATTTATTAGAATTGTTGGACACCATTAAGTAACAGTTAGTATAAGCATGCAAGCTGCAACTGTGGGGTTTTTTTTATTCCTACTGAACATCATTTTGTTCATCTGGAACATTTAGAAACCTCCTTTCCAAAATTCAAATTTGTGAAGGTGAGTGGCTTTTTCCTTTTTTTTTTTTTTTTTCCCTAATAAGATTTTTCTGGCACAAGGATAAGACTGCTCTCAGTAGTTTATTTATACTTTCTTCAGGTTCAATTCTTCTGTTTTATTATGAGGTGTTACAGAATTAAATGCAGTTTGTGCTAGGTCTACAATGACTCAGAACCCTGCATAAATTAGAGTCTATTGTGCTGTCTTGTCACAGGGAGGAAAAGCAGCAATGAGCTTCAGGTGCTTTTACACATTGTTCAGTGCGAAAGAACTGATGTAAGTGCAGTGGTGTCAGTGTCGCTTGTATATTTTTTGTCTTTTGGAAAAGATAACTGTATCCAATTATAACCTGGCCACGATGTTCATCTTCACACAAGGCATGAAAACATGTAACCACAGCAGCATCAGTGACAGAGTGAGTAGTTTAACCTTGGTATGTGATCTCCTACACCCACATCTCAGAACAACCTGCTCGATACGAGATGTCTTAATCACCTGCAGTCACACTATAGATATAATACAGAAGAGCTTGCAGCAACAGCACCTTCAGTGAAAAAAACTCAGGACTTGCCATCTCTCCATTTAAAGCATAGTGTTACAAGGAGATTTGGAAGATACAGCCTCCTTTTTTGCCCCATATTAATAAGGCTTGTAAAAAAAAATAATTCTAATTCAGAAGATGCTTCTTCCCTTTTTCCTTTCTGTTATCCACATTGTGTTTGTGTCTCTTGTAGAGAGGATAAAAACATTTAACTATGAAAAGTATTTAATTTTCTTGAGATGTTGTTCTACCTACTGCTAGAATCCTCCATATAATTTGCTTAGAAATCTTTAACAGGAAGAAATGAGCAGATTAAGTCAGATTTTAAAATTACTAGACAAAATAATTTCTAAATTTTAGTTTTAACTATGTATGCATGACAATAGTTTCGGTCAGAATCCAAATGTGAAGTAAATGTTTCACCTTCCCTTTTGAAAATGTATGTCCTAATGACATCAGCTATGAGATATTACATGAAGTTAGCATTCTTCAGAACAGGTGCTTTTGTCTGGGCTGCAATACAGAGTCAACATGGGCAATAAAAGGTGACATCACCTCGACTAACGTTTATATAAATATCTTGACTAATAAATGCTCTCCTGGGAGTTAGAAGACATTCACTAACATTGGGTTGATAGGATCAGCCCCTTTTCTCTCCTTAGAAATTTTTAATAGAAAGAGAACTCCTGTTTTGAAGGAAGGGACAGTCCTTAAGATTGTGTTGGAGAGATCCTAAAGATATGATTCAATGCCTATGGCTATTTCCAGTGCTGGGAAAACACTCTGGGGGAAGGAGCTGTGTATCCAGCCAGCTGTATATCTATTTCCCTTCTAGCTCTTTCAGAAGTGGACTGATCACTAACAGAGCCAGTGGCATTTAAATTGCGTTTTCCTGAGACATGTTTTTCATGTGCATTTTACAGTTCAAAGCACTTAACATAATGAAGGAGTGATGCCTTTAATGAGAGGGCAACCGCATTGCCTTAGGGCACAGTGTGAGGGTAATGGTGATGTGACTGAAGCTCTGTTCAGACCTTGCAGAGAACCCTGGTAGGTGGAAGATGTCATGCACAGCACATGCATAGTATGTGTTTGAGACAGAATGCAGAATTTATTCTGCCAGTTCTCACGTGATTTTGTTTTGGAAGGAAATTTTTAGGTCAGTCCGGTGGGGAACCAAGGGCAAATGAACATGTTCTTCCAGAGGTAATTAATGGACCAGGGCCCTAAAGAGAAAAGGGGAGCAAGGCAAGCAGACAGTGAGAAAATAACGACCATATCTATACCACTAAATTAAAAATACTAGCTCTATGTACCACAACTTCATACTATCAAGTTCTCTGAGAACAAATGGCCTGCTTAAGTAGCTTATACTATGAAGAAAATTAACTCCACCCAGGCCAAAACCACCCCTGACAGAATGTGAGACAAGTTCATTTTATATGTTTAAAAAAAAAAAAAAATAAAACAACCGAGAACTCTCTCCTGAAATTCTACAACGTTCTCAAATATAAGTGAAAAACAAGTTAATGATTTGGTCCATTTTTCAATTAGTGATAAAATGTACTTCAAAGAGGGATCTCCTCTAACTACATTTGAATTGAAATTTTTCTCCTCTGTAGGCAAGAAATTATGGTTTCTCTGTTGTCATTGTGCATCTTCAGCAAATGAAAGAATCCATTTTATGTTTTCTAACAAGCCTATTTATGGCAAACTTTTTACTACATGAACAGATGTACCAGTAGTATTTGTGTTTTCTAAAAGAAATAAAAAGATAGAGGTTACTAACTGATTACAGATTTTATAGTAATTTAAAAACAATGACAGTCTGAGACAGTGTGTAATATATCTGAATTTTTCAGTGTTTGAGGGTTGTTTAAAAATAAAACCAGTTAAAAAGTGATGCTATAGGCTAAATTTTCACCTAAGCACAGGGTCACCAAGTTGTAGTCCAAGCAAAGAAAAATGCTTCAATCTTTTGTCCAGTGTAATTGCAAGTAAAATATTTTGTAGCTCTTCCATAGGAACAAATTACTGACTTTTCCCCAGGCTTTAGTAGTCAAATATTGATAAAGAATAAAATGTTGGTTCCTTTCTTGCTACTGGTCACTTTACCTGTGGTGTGAAGGTTCACAGCATATGTACAAATACAAAAAAACAAAAGCATAAAAAAACAACCAAACAAACACAAACAAAATTTTGGAATTTCAAAGGTCCTTGTAGATCATCTGCAAGTCTCCTAGATGTAGGCCAATGTCTGTCTGAACTTGGCTGAACTTTGGATGAAGTTCGTTTGTAGAGCTGTCAGTAAGAAATTTGACGTAAATATATACTTGATATAAAATTAATCAGTTTATTAATAATTAGGTTAAAATCCCATCTTAGAAGTGCTCTGTTAATTAGAGATAGATTAATCAATTCTGTTTTATAAGACTAACAGAACAGACATCTTCATAACTGATTCTTTTCATTATAAAGAAGGGCAGGGAGTGTTGCCACAGGTGGTAGTGATTCTCAGGAAAAACTATTGCATACCTCAGGATTTGGGTTTTTTTTTAGTCCGACCTTCCTTTACAAATATATGTGTTTGTTACCAAGCATTTTTAATAATGTCCTTTTTTACATATTTTCTTGAAATCATACTCTCAAATATAATTTTTATGTGAAAAAGTTTAATATTTTAAATTCCATTTACCATTTACAAATACTTTAATTCCTCTGAAACTTGCTTTAAATACTAAGAGTTGACATGGAATGCCCTCCCTCTTTTCTTTTGTTGCTATTTATCTTTACACTGTGTGGATTTCCTGATGTCTATGGAAAATTATGCAGGAGCAAAAATGTATAAACTACAGTAAAACAAATAGTATCAGGAAAGGGATGAGAAGAATATATATAGTTCAAGTCTGAAGAACAAAAAATAAACATTTATGATGGTAACAGGGTTGTCATAACCTTTTCTCTCTACACAGAGAGAGTGATGGCTACATCTTGCATCCCTCAGTGTGTGAGGGTCCAAAAAAGTCATACTAAATGCAAAATACTGTTAAACATGGCTGATATAATTACAAACATTTGTAAGATTTAAACAAAAAAAATTGGACAGGCCAAAATTTAGTTCCTCCTTCCTCCTTGTTTTTATCTGAGATTATGTCAGAAGACAGGATGACCAACAGTTGAATTCTCAAAATGTACTGTCACCGTTTTCTTGTACTTCTTTAGTATTATTTTCTTTTTGTTTGCCATCTTAAAATTATAGAACAGTTTGGTTTGGAAGGTGCCTTTGAACACCATCTAACTCAAACCTCTGTAATGAACAGTGGCATCTCCAACTAAATTAGGAGACTCTTGAAAAAAGACCAAAAATTCTCTCACTGCAGAAAGGGCAGCTTAGACTTCATGGTGGTAGTTCATATAACCTCCATTAATTGTCTTAACTAGCACACTGATTCAGCAGCTGTGCAAACAGAATACTTACAAGAATACTTGTTTTTTTATAATTTTTCAAATTTTCATAACGGACAATTTTCATTGCCTTTCATTTAATCTACTTGTTTGTTGACTGCTTTCTGGAATGTTTCCATTGCTTGGGATATTGGCCTACAAGTCCAACACTTTAGTGGTCATGATTTGGCAGAAAAGTATGAGAGCTCCCTTTACCTTTCTAAATTATGTCTGTCATCTTGTAGACCTGGCATCTTGCAGTCCATTGCTTGCATTGTTGAGCACAAATTCCAAAGAAAATCTTTATGTATGTCTCCAGTTCTAAATCCACCATTTTTTTTTTTAGTCTCACAATTGCTGTTGCTATTGGTAATAATAGAAAAATCAGCATTTTCTCTGATTTACATTCAAACTATGGTGTCCAGGTGTTAGACTCTTTTTAACATCCTCCACTCTCTGCCACATGTTGTGGGACAAAAGGTAAAGATAATTAAAATAATTAGAAAAGTTCAAGTATGAGATTTGTGTTAAATATCACAGAAAATCCCAGCCTGCAGTAGGATATTGATATGTTAATTAGCTTGTACTTGCACTAAAAGAAAATGTTAAATAAGGTCTCCACACACTTTACAAGCAGAACAGCTTGAACAATGCTTATCCTTAATCTAAGAAATAGTTTAATGAAATAATTCTTTAGTTTTATTACCTCATTTTTTTAGCAATATAGTCTTATATTTGACAAAGGTAAGTAAAATTATTATTAAAATTAATATTTGAACTTTTTTTTTTTTTTTTGAGTTTTAGAGAGTGTTCATCATAGCGCTTTGACTAAAAAAGGAAGATAGGAATTTGAAAATAATTTAGACATGAGGCTGGAAATGTCACACCCTTGCTTATTGAACTTAAGATACAAACCAAATTTCAAGGACTACCTTTTGACCTGCTACTTTATGCTGATCTGTGCCACATTAGACATTTGTCTGCAATTGAGATAAGAGATAAATTTATAATGCAATCAGTTTTGTTATTGTAAAGTCCATTCTCATTCATTTAAAGAGGAATTTAGAATGTCTCTTTTGAAACCTCAGAAGGAAACAGTGCTGATGTCTATGTACACAGCTCCTATTCCATTTAGGAAACTAGGTTCCAAAATTATCCCATGTCATTTTAATTACATTTCTCTTATTTATTTTGTGTCTTTAATGTCTTTGCTTCTGCTTGTTCCCCTTCCACTTAGTCCTTTGGCTCTTTCACATACAAGAGAATTTCATCAAACAATACTCAGTAAAATATCTATGACTAAATGTGGTTCATGGATTAATCTTGTTCATTGATTTAAGATATACTGGGATATTATCAATTACCTTTATTATCAATTGCCTCTGTAGCAGATTACCTGGTATGTAAAAATTCAGATGTGTTTCTACAATTAATTAAATAAAATGGTGCTTAAGTATCCCACACCCACACCAGCTCTGATATATTAGAAAATGTGATTTGCATCTTAGGTTGCACAGGACCATGTGAATGGACCCTAACAGCTTTGGGAAGCAATAGGCATTTGGCTGGGAGAAGAGGTTCCTTTCACCACTGCAGCAGCTGCCACATGTACAGCAACCAGCACACTCATATCCTTGAACATACACTTGTATGCCTTTACTCTGTGACTCTGCCATTTTCCTCTAAGAAAACAAATAATCTGTGTCTGAATGTCTCCTCTGTGTGCATTCAAGTTGATGGGGGGTGGCAAAGCTAAACAAATTCCAACAGCTTTGACTTAGTTTTTTCTTTCTTATTTATCAATAATCCACTGAGAACTGCAGTATCTGTAGACTCATCTAGCTCTGAAGCAAAGTGCTAGCTGCTCTTGATTCTAGGAATAAATGTGAATTGAAATATTTTAATATTATAATATCCCAATATCCCAATAATTTTGTCCAAAGGTAGGCTGGACCTAATTGAAAAAGCTTTTTTTCTTTTAGCATGGCTATTACCATGTCTCTTTCAAAAGATAGCACCAGGTTTTCTGCGACAGTGAAGTTCTTCAGGCCAAACTGTTACACAGTATATACAAAAAGATGCTTGAACAATTCAGTAAATGACACAAGAGAGCCAAAATTTCTCTTCAGCTGACAGTTCACTTACACCAAATTCTGCACTTCTCTTCTTAAAATAGGTATGCTTTTATAAAAGTACAGTAAAGAGTTAATTTTCAAATTTTCAAAAATTTCAGTACATTTCAAAACATCTGAAACTCAGTGAACATCATTGGCTGATCTACATCACGCTAGAATATAACTTGGTTGTGTCACACAGTGCATCCACTTTCCTTTGCCCCCAGCCTTCTCACCAAGTCTGGGACAGATTTTGCCTTATTTGATGAATTTGAAAGAACCTTGAGGGTTTGTTTTTTCACTATTTCTGTCTCAAGACATTCAAAATAATAACTTAAATGTGTGATTTACTTCAAGATCAATGGGCAGTTTTGCTGAAATGTTACAGAGTGCTGGATTGTGAAATACAAATACCTAAAAGTACAAGCACAATAAGATAACAACTTTCTGAAAGTACTATGAGACAATAACTGAGGGTCCAAGGTGAAAAAAAACTCATGGTCAATTACGATCGCTAAAATAATACAACCCTGGGAGATGGACATACCTGTTCTCAGGGATAGCAGCAAGGAGCAAGACTTTAATGTATAGAAAACATTCTCTGGGTAATAAAGGTCATATACAGACTGGGAAAATAATTACAAAATGAAACAAATCTAAATGATTTCATGGATATCCTGCTCTTGACTATCTTTGGCTGAAATTAAGAAAAGCTTAGTCTACTCATAAATTCTTTTTGCTTAAATAAGGACCCTACTGGCTGCACACAAATATCCTTTGGAGAATCAAATGCTTCGGAAGTGTTCAGAGGCATGACCTCTCATCTTGGTATTTTTTGAAGAAATTCAGTCATTTCCCAGGCAATTTTCTGTGAGACTCAGAGATGAGGGAAATTTTGTACATCTTTGGCTGAACATCAACATGGCTGAACTTGCTTTTATAAGTCTATGTGAGCTTCCAAAATAAAATCCACTGGTTTGGAGGAATTGTGTGTGATGTCCCACCCTTAAGGGGATGGAAGTACTCAAGATTTGTAAATGCTCATGATTGGAATGAATGACAAAATTCAGAAAACTCAAAAAACAATCAGAAAGTTTTAATAGTAAATTATACTCTTGGCATGGAAATTGCTGTGATTGGTATGTTGGTCCCTGACCTATTATGTAAATACATGGCAGAAGGTTTTGGATAAAGCACTGGAGTGAAAGGGAAGAGAGAAAGGAAGAAATTAATTCAAAGTGGGGGAGGGAAGAGGAGGGAGAGACACAGTCAGACACCCAGACACAGAGACAGAGAAGGAAAAAAAAAAAAAAGAGAAAAAAGGGAAGGGAAGGGAAGGGAAGGGAAGGGAAGGGAAGGGAAGGGAAGGGAAGGGAAAGGAAAGGAAAGGTAAAAAGCTAGCTCCTTCAGAGTCCTGGAGGCTCCACCTAGCTTCGGGAGGGTTTCTTTTTATGGATAGATTTCTCCAATTGGAAGATCAGTTTCTCAGGTTTTATGCAAATTAGCTATTATGTACAGTTTGTTTTTCAGGCCACTTTGGAATTCAGTAGAAGGCTCCAGGGTTCTTAGCAGTCACCCCTACAGCTCATGCCCACTTTTTAGTCTAATTCTTGTGCTCTGTTGTGTCGTGCTTATCTCCAGGAACAGCAAAGGATGTTTTTCCCAAAAAAGTGCTGCTTGGCCTCTCTGTCCACTTGGACTTCCTTTTCCAGCCAAATCTTGGTCTTTCCTATGATTTATTAATAACAACAGTCCCTGGTTGACTCCACAGCCATCCAGTTATCAGCGTTTGAGACATAAACTTTAACCCATTATCCTCTGGAAACAGAACTCAAAGGGTCTCACTTTGGACCACTGTTTATAGCATCCCAAGAGTGGACATTAGTCTTAGTAATTTTTCATTCTGGCCTCAATTTGACTCAGTAACGTTCTTTGAAGGTTCAATAACAAAAATGTCATTCCACTTGGGTTTTTACTCAGGCCAGAAAAAGTAAGTTTTCAAGGCTGTTCATTTAAAAGCAGGTGCTCATTGAGGCAGCTGTTCTGGGCCACACAGTGTTTCAGTCAAGTTCAAGAGGGGCTTAGCTCAGAGGCCTGGCAGGGGGAATACACCACCATAATCCACCACACGGGAGTCAGCTTCTCTGGACTTCTGCATGAATTGATGCTTTGAGAGCAGGCGTTGAGATATAAAATAAGAGCTTATTTTGTTGCATTTTATAAAATAAGACAGGAATTCATTCTTATACAGAAGAGATTCTGTTGGCTTCCAGATGATCACAGGTTAGAATGGAAATTCATGATTATTAAGCAGAGCACTATGAATAAATTATAGCAACACTTCATGACACTAAACCATTTTCCACAATTTTCATACAGTCAAAAAGCTGCAAAATATGTTTCATACAGATCAAAGGTCTGAAAAGAAGGGATTTCACAGGCAGAAGGGTATCCTTCGTAAGATCTTAAATGTCTGTTGTAGTTTCTGGGTACACAACTAATTACCAGATAAATTTGGCCTCTATGGCCTCTGCTGACTGATTTCCTTTTACAGCAGGGGGTTCAGATTAGCTATCCATCAGTGCCCTGCAGTTCAGCCTGATCGCATAATGTATCCCAACCAGAAGCTGACTTTTTAGACTTAGCATGTAATTTTTTAGCAGGTTCTGTCATGTGATGAAACAAAATGGAAATAAATCCAGTTGAAAACACCTTTACAAATGTATGAGAATTTGAAAAAGCTAGGCTTTTATAATTCTCTCTTCTCATTTCCCTCCAGCAGCTGTAATTATGGATCTGACTGCATTGTTTCCTTTAGATTTTATACTTCCATTAAGCTACCCATGCTTCTATTAGGATTTGCAGGCAGGTACCTAAAAATAACATTTATCTATACCATAATTTTGCACTATCATGATTACTAATGCTTCTTTTACAATGAACTTAGTGCTCAAACTGCAACCCAGAGAAAAAAACTAATACATGAAATCTCTATTCTAGGAAAGAGCTGCAATATAATTTTTGCCTCTGAAACGTTCCCTATGGCATATATGCCCAGTGTCACAAAAATGAACACTTCGTAACATGACTTTTATTAAGTGAAGACTGTAAAGGCTTAGCCTGCTTGTTTGGCTAGGGCAATATAAATATCTAAATCTCTATTTCTAATCAGTCTCCATATATTTTGAAGAGCTTGTCTGGATTTTTTTTTTCATCCTTTTCTCCAGTGCTAACACTTAACATTGCTATATATGACAAATTAAAAGCACAACCTTATTGCACAAAAGTTTTAAAATTTTCTGAGCTCACTAGCAACAATATCTGTCATCATAAATTCTCACTGCTAAAAGTGTGGAATTATGAACAGCTGATGTCTTGATTCTCTGACTTGGACAAATGATCTGGGAATACCAGTCTTGGCTATTTATGTGGCATTATGGCTGAAGTCTAGTCAAAATGAAAATATTAATAGGACATCTCAAGGTCTGCATGGATTGCAGATATCAAGATCTGCATAGGGTTTTATCTCTTTCTACCATCAAATCCTACATGCCTCCTTCCTCCTTTAGCCTGGCAACATGTACTAATATTATAGAATCATCAGGGTTGAAAGAGACCTTTAAGATCATCAATTCCAACCATCAACTCATCACTACCACAGTAATCCCTAAACCACTAAACCCCAAAACCCAGCAGTAGATGCAAACATCTCTTCAACACCTCCAGGCAGGGTGACTCCAGAGAGGTGGCAACCTCCCAGAGCAACCTATTCCAATGCCTGACCACCCAAACAGTGAAAAACTTTTTCCAAATATCTAAACTGAATTTCCCTTTCTCACCTTAAGGTCATTTTTCCTGGAGGCACAGCAGAAGAGGGCAGCTACAAACCTTGCTACAAGCTCCTTTCAGGTACTTGTAGAGAGCAGTGAAATTCCCCCTGAGCCTTCTCATGATCCAAAAAACCCCACTTCCTCAGCTCTTCCTCACATAACACATTTCCTAGACCCCTCATGAGGTGCCCTGGTTGCCCTTCTCTGGACACACTCCAGCACCTCATTGTCCTTTTCAAAGTGAGGGGCCCAGAACTGAATGCAGCACTCCAGGTGTGGCCCCACCACGGGGAGATGATCCCTTCCTAGTCCTGCTGGCTGCACTACTCTGGATAAGCTGTGTACAGCACACACTGTTGGCTCATATATCTTTAGGGAATTGCTTAAATTGCTCATCAGGAGCCTGCCATATCATTACCTTGAAGTCCTATAAGCATTAGGTTTATTGTCACACTTCATTTCCTACTCAGAAGATGGAGATGTGAGCATTTATCTTACAGAATGGGACTGCAGGCTAGTTTTCACAGGCAGCGTCAAAACACCTTTCTTTAGTAGCATGAAGTACTAGACTCAAGAGTTTACAAAATTTATAAATCAGACTTAGTTTTCCTTTTTTTGCAGTTGAGCTGCAAGACTTTTACAAGCTGAACTTGCCTATTTTGATTCATATACTTTTCCACCTGAAATTTTTGCAAAAGATAGATGCTGAGACTTAAACCAAAACAATATTAATAGTTCCTTTAATTATTTCTCAATTTGGTTTAAGTTTTTGAAAATTCTCTGGAATGTTTACCTAATGATTTTGAAATAACACATTTACTTTTATAGTCTCTGTCTGCAAGGTTTCTATATTTAAAATATATAAATTAAAACAAATTCAGGAATATGAATAATCACTTTACTGTCCCTAATTACTCTGGTTGGTTGGTTGGTTGGTTGGTTGGTTGGTTGGTTGGTTGGTTGGTTGGTTAATAGGTGGGTTTGGCTGTTTTGGCTTGGTTTTGATTTTCTTTGAGGGGGTTTTGGGGGTTGTTGTTTGTTTGGTGTGGTTTGTGTTTTGCTGGGGATTTTTTAATTTTTTGGGTTGGTTTGGTTGTTTCATTTTGTTTGTTTGTTTGCTTGGGTTTTTGTCGTTCTTGTTTTTATTTTCCATTTTTCTCTGAAATACATTTAGATGTCTAAGTCTTGTGCTGGATATGGTCTTCTGTTTATTATAAGGTTTGGTGACATCCAAGACTTTTTGAATAACAAAATAAATAGCTAAGTAGCTGGGTTGGTTTTATTTTCTCTCTCTCTTATTTATCTTTCACTGAGAGAGACACATCTGAATGTGCATCCTTCTGCCAATCTCTTGTGGGTGTGGTTTTTGTCAAAATATTTCTTATTTTGAAAAGTGTTCTGTAAATCAGATTACCATAGTCTGAATTGTGATAAAGGGAAAATAAATGCTTTAAAAGTAGGAGTACTATAGAGTTTAAAGTAAAATAATTCATTACTTGTCCAGTGAAGTAAATGTTAGCTTTCAAAGCTCAGTTTTAAACTCGAAACTTTGCTTATTTGCACTACACCCAGAAATGCTGGTTTTTTAAAAAAAGTTAATTGGTTATTACTGTAACAGTATCAATAAACTGGTTTCTTGAAAAGGAAAAAAAAGAAAACCACACTGTACTATAAACTGCACTTCTAAGACACTATTTTCTTTAGACTTTATTTCTTAACACAGCAGCATTTCTTCATGTTGATCTTTAAAAACATCTTAATTTCTTTCATTCCCGTAAAATATAAGACAAAATTCAGAGGAGTAAGTATGCATAACCACACACAAATGCACAGAAATAAGATACTGTTATCTCTTTTTAAAATTTGCTATTAATATCTGATATCTCATTACTATCAGAAGGGCAGCTACTGGTAGTTAACTCGTTCTGAAAAATAAACAAAGATGGGAGATAGTCCTATAATGCCTTCAGAGGATCTCTAGGTCTCATTCTAATTCTTGTGATGTGTAAAATCTGCCATTTGAGAACACCATAGACATTTGTTGACTGTGAAGAACTAGCAGTCACACTAATAACTGCTGTAATATTGCAGATTATTTGCATTCTTAGTGTATTCAAGTGCTTACAGTTTTATGTCAATTGACAGTTAGCAATAGTGTTTGAACAGCATTGCTTCTGTGAACATCTCAGATCACTCTCAGAAGAACTGGGCAAGACATCATGTTGGAACAATTTTGACTTGTTTATTATTTTAATGAGAGAAAAAAAATCCACAAGATTAGAAAAAAAATCCAATCCAATAAGATTCAAAATAGACACGAAAACTTCATGAAACACCCACTGTGTATGTGGCATTGTAACTTATATTTCTTTCACGTCACAGTTTTTGATCTGAGTGACAGTTAATTTTACAATTACATTTGCTTTTGCTTATTATAAACCAAGTCCTGCAGAAAGGTGACTTCAACTTACATTGAATTCAAGGGAATAATTTCTTACAGATTGTTATGGTTTCTTAGAAACACAAAGATGATTACTATTTTTGTCCTCTGTTTTCCAAACACACTGCTGGCTTTAGGACCTAGAATCTTCTAGTAGAATTTTGTGTCTAAGTCTTAATGATTTGATCTGCTTTCCATTTTTATTTTTTTTAAACTTTTATGATTTCAAAAGTGAGGTTGAGACATATTTGAGGGAGGAGATACCAATATTTATTGATGCCTGCAGGTGGATGTCTTGGGGAATTATGTCCAGGATCAAACAAGACAATGGTTTCTGTGTTCAATAAATTCTGTGGGCATTCAAGGCTGGCATTACATTAGAAGAAGGACAATGGTAAACTGGGATAAATTTAGATTAAGTGCAGAAGATAACTATTGAAACGATTTCTATAGAGACACAAGTGAAGACAGATTGTTCAGTGCCATAGGAAAAGTTGCAAAGTTTTCTGTGAAAGAATAGAATGGAAAAAACAACAATTTTAGGTTAAACATTAAGCTTTTCACAAGAGTCTTAATAGAATGGAGGTTTTATATTGAGTTGCTTTAGTGGAACTCATTAAAAACAGCTCAGAGTCTGGTGTAAATATATGCCTTCTGTCTAGTAAATCTATCAGTTGAGTGGATCCTATATAAAGAGGTTTATTATTATTTTTTAATTATATATTTAGAAAAAAACCCTTTAAAGTACTTTTGCATGTTGTATTTCTGGAACAAAAATAAAATTGATAGGTTAATGTTGTACATCATGATGACTGAAAAGGAAACTTTAGATGAAAATTTTATGAGAATATAATTTTTCTAAAACCTAAACATATAGAATGGGTGGCATAATTTTAGAGTGATGTTGTAATAACAAAGACAGCAAATAGCCTTTCCTGAAATGCAGAAATCTGACTTAACTTCTTGATCACATCATAATTAGGTCACTTAACTTTTTTTGCTTTCACTCACCTTATAACTTCACATGGGTAAGTCTACTATCTGCAATTCTTTGCTTTAAACCTTTAGATGCCAAGAGGATATTGCTTACTTTCCTTTAAGGCATATTTTTAAGTCCAAAAACTCTCAGGGGTGTTAGGCCTTCTAATTACAGGACATAAATAAATTAAATTTTTCCCCTTGGTCATGCTAGCTGTCTGCAATATACAGGTTTGATGCAGTATTGCTTATTTCTAGACATGAAGTAATCTGGATTACAGACTGGAATAAGAGAACTGAGAGTGTACTGTGGATCTGTTTGTGGACCCCATAGAGGGTGAACAGATTGGTAACTCTATAGGTCTATCAGAGTTGTGAAACAAACCAGAGTTCTCTGCAGATTGTGTGACAACATTTTATCAGCATGGCATATTGATCTGTAAAACACAGAACTGGTTCAAATAAAGGGGAATACTGTGCTGTGACCAAGGGTATGTGAGAAGGACTAAATAATTTGCATGTTTCAAATTCCATCAGTTCATTGACGCTGACAAATTCTGTGTCATATTATTTCTTCAAGAGAATAAAAAAATCCTGTAGCATGCATAATAATAACTTGAATCTTACAAGTTTAGAATTAGTTTCAAGGTACTTTCTGTTGTAATATCTCTGATAAAGCCATTCTTATTAGTCATAGTAAAATTTTAGCAAATGGCAGGGGCACTTTAGGGGGGATTCATGTGATATTGTCCCCTCTGTGTTATCCCTGAAATTAAAACAACATGAAACAAAACAAAATTAGGAAAAAAAAAAAAAGAATTAAAGTGAACAAAATAAAAAGCATATAAAATTGAAAATAAAAGGGGAAATTTAAAAGGACATGCCGTGTAAAGAGTTTTTGATTACTGAAGGTCCTGTTCTGTCATAGTCTCTAGCATTTATGTACATTGGTAAGTTCATTGGTAAGTTCATTGGTAAGTCTACAGACAGTTGTCATTTAGAGAAGGATAAAAAAAAAAATCTTGAGTTTTTTCCATACAACTTTTATATCTAGCCTTGCATCCTGTTTCCAACAATGGGTATATAAGTCACTTCTCAGGGAAATTTATCATTTTAGAATAATAGAATGGTTGGAAGGGACACCTTCCACAGAACCAGATTGGTCAGAGCCCCATTAAACTTGACCTTTCCAGGGATGCAAGCCACTTCTGGATGTGTTTCAGTGCCTCACCACCTCCAACGGGTTTCTTCCTAATACCTAATCTAAACCTACTCCCTTTCAATTTAAAGCCATTCCCTCTTGTCCTATCTTTGTACTCCATGATAAAGGGCCCCTTTACTCAAACCCCATTTAGGTATTGGAAAGCTGCTCTAAGGTCTCCCTGGACTCTCCTCCAGGCTGAGCAGCTCCATCTCTGTCAGCCTCTCTTCAGAGAAGATCTGCTTGCTCCAGCCTCTGATTGCATCATGGCCCTCCTCTGGACGTACCTCAACAGGTACACGTGTTTCTTATGCTGGGGGCTCTAGAGCTGGATGCAGAACTCCAGGTGAGGGTCTTATGAAAGGAGCAGAGCGGGAGCATTTCATCTTCCCAGCCTGTTGGCTGAGCTGCTTTTGATGCAGCCCAGGAAGTGGTTGGCTCTCTGGGCTGTGCACATCACAGGCTCATATTCAGTTTTTCGTTCACCAATATCCTCAAGTTCTTCTGCTCAGGGTTGCTCTCAATCTCCTTTTTGCCCAGTGTGAATCCATATTTGTGATTGTTCTGAGTCACTTACAGGACTTGGCCTTCCTGCCTTCAGAAACTTTCTGAGATTTACACAGACTCACCTCTCGAGCCTGTCAAAGTCGCTCAGGATGAAATCCCAGCCAGTGGAAGCTTCACCAGTCTGTCATAACTGTCCAAACATGAAGGACAGTGGCTTAGCATTTGTGTGTTCCCTCAGGACCCCTGGATACATCTTATCAGATCCCTTGGACTTCTGCTGTTTCCAACTCCTTAGGCATTCTCGTACCTGATCTTCTACAGTGGGCAGTACTTTATTGTCCCAGTCCCTGCCTTTTAATTCTGTGAATTGGGTAGTGTGGCTGGACTACTTGCTGGTGAAGACTGAGGCAAAAGTTAAATATTGGAATAAATGGAATATTAAAACTCAATAGACATTTGTACTAAAATATGCAAGCTTACTGCTAAATATTGACTTTTTTTTTTTTTTTGGCATGTTGGGTGCTTTTGAAAATAATTACAAGCTTTTCGAAAATACAGTGTTAATCATGTGATGCTCAAAACTCAATCTTAGAGGAATACCAGTTATAATTTTATCCTGTACCTTAAAGACAAACTGTTTCTTTGTAAGAAACTTGTGCCTATTATGTAACAGCCAAAATATTGAAAAGAAGTGAAATAAATAGTTTTTACATTGTTATGACCTCCAAATGCAACCATTAGAGATCCATGAAACTCCACAGCTATTTTACATGTCATGACTGTTAACTGCTATTATGAGACAAGTACAATACTCTTATGGGAGAGATGAACTCTTTAATGATTTATCTAAGTCTTTTTGCTGGTTATCTTTTTTAAACTCATTTCAGCTAAAATAGCAGCTATGACCCTGGTGTCACACCAATCCTGCATGGCATCAAATCTCACCATAAAATGAAAAACAGACAAGTTTGTAACAAAAGGCTTGATGCTAAGGAATATATCTTGGACAGTCAGGATCTAAAGAAATGCAAACACTCGCATGTGTGTAGTCTGCCGAAAAATATGATGGTACGAAACACTGAACAGCAAATATTCTTCATGAGTACTGACTGTATGCAATTCTCAGAAATATATCAAAATGGTTAACACAGAAAAATGAAGTTCCTAAAGAAAGCCCTTCAAGAATAATTCTTTAATTTTAATTAACTGACTAATTCTTTCAAACTCTTAAAAACCAATTGGTGGTAATAGAATTTCAAATAGAGGGAAAAACACAATATATATTTGCAAAAGAAAGATATAAAATGAAAGGTGCATCAAAAAATAGCAGCAACACCAGAGTAATTCATTAAATGGGTGATGTTGCCAAGTTTGCAGCTAAAGATAGTTACACTTAGACTTGTGCACTCAGCTATGAAGTCCATAAAATTGACTCAATTCCCACCCTGCTGCAGCAGTTATCACCTTAGCCACTGCCTAAGATGACATTAATCCCTCTGAGGAGCTCCAAACTCTCAGCAGATAGCTCTTCCCCTGAAAATAGGACGCTTGGATGCAAACCATGTTTCTTCTCTCCCATGAGAGCTACTTTAAATCTCAGGTCATAGCAGAGACTGGTCTGGAAACTCTAAAAGCCTCTTGTTTACCTTCTGACATTGTTTGGAAAGAAGTACCTATTCATGGATTCAAGATGTGATAGACAATGATTTTATTGACTTTGTAAAGAAATTTGTTTGGGAAAGTGAATGGCTTGACCCTGACCTCAAAGACATTTCTGAATCTTATCCATTAACTCTTAAAGAAAAAGGGTCATCATAATGTTAATAAGTTCAAAATGTAGATGGCAATATTCGCTGTGGAAAGAGATGATCCTGTAGATAATGACAGTAGATAATTTAGTGATACACTACTGAATTTGGGTTCTGAAGGTTTTAAGTACCATTGTGTCAATCTTCTGGAGCCTAAGTGGATAAGATACAAGTCAGATATCAAGTTTCTGAGATTGCAGAAGTGATTGAAAATGTAGAGATAAAACCACCAAGGATTCCTAAGTCAAACTGGAAGATGTCTTATAGGCTTTGGAATATTTTGACTAGGTGTCAGACATTTGTTTGTTTATTTGTTTTACTTTATTGGTACATTAATACAGCTTTTGAAACCATGATTCTTCTATGAAAAATACTCAGTGTAGAGATTGAGGTGGATGCAACACGAAGTATGTAAAGTAATGACCAAATACATAAGTGTATATATATTCTCTAGATTCAAATGAAATATGCATGTTCTGAACATTAACTGTCTTTTTTAACAGAAATCTGTTGCAAGGAAACAACAACTGAACAATATTTTAATGATAAATACTATTGGTGATATTGTAAAAATTGAATGGTTAAATTAATGCAGTTAATCTCAGAAAGTATGTGATATATGTACTGTATACATGTGTATGAAGTAGATGCAGTTATAATGGATGTATCCACATAGCCTAGTTGTTGCTGTGGTAAACCATTGCATGTAAAGTAGAAGACAAAACCAAGCCAGAAAATGAAGGGTAAAAATAATTTTTCCATAAAGAAATCAAGATGTGAATGAGAAGACATGGATGGGGATGTCTAGAAATTAATACAAATATAATCAAAATTTCATTTCAGGGTAGGACAAAGATTTACTCTATTCTTTTTTCTTTGAGCACATTCATTTGTAATTACAGAACACAAGCATTTGGAGAAAGATGCTATAAAATGTATAAACATTGATTTAAAAAGAAACTTAAATTAAACTTTATATTTTGATAGTTTTGGTTCAGCTGTTTTGGGAGTAGAAGATGAAAAGAGGATATAATTTTTTCACAATACAGTTTGATTTCAAAGCATTTAGGGAGAAATCTTTTCTTTCTAATTTGTCACTAACTTCAATGAATTGTTTTTGTTTGTTTTGTTTAATTTCCCTCTCTATCTTTTTATCTCAATGGTCTTTAATTATACAGAAAGTTGAGATCAGGATTCACAGAAAGATAACAGACAATCACAATGCAATCAACATCAACTCCTGCTTCATGATGGAACTTCTTCACCTTTGATGAGGCTTCTCTACTGCTTTCAGAATATAAATTTAAAAAGAGATTTCTTAACTCCCTATTTGACTTTCACTGAACACTGCATAATAGCAGTAGGATACTGTCTAGGTTAGAAAGACAGGTATCTGCCAGGGAAACTGGGGTTCCCCTTAGAATAGAGAATATAAACCCCACACCCCCCGCCAAATTCTAATTTTTGCAATTAACGGCTCTCAGGCAAAGATTTGGGAGTAGGAATAACAACTATTTACTAAGAATATAAGAATACAAATGTGGTA
>QVAJ01000689.1:80719-112272 GCA_003546035.1 Mixornis gularis | reverse complement strand
ACTGCGGCAAGGACCCACAGGATCAGGGAAGTGTCTCAGAATAAATACCGAACTGTACCTTCACTGCAGCCGGTGTCAGGGCTGGCCAGGCAACGCGGGACAAGGGTCCCGAGACACACCAGACCACCACATTTTTGCGCCCAAGCCTGGGACACGCCAACAAGCCAAAGCAGCACTTTCGCAAGGCAGCCGACATGGGCTCATCTGTGACCACCACTGGACCCCACGGAGAAGGTTCCTGGACCAGTGTTGGATTTTTTTCTGCCTGGATTGGTGGGGGACTGTTGGCGCGCTTTGTACCCGTTGGTCAAGCAGCTCTCTCGGTTGAGAGAGTGCCCCTGGTGGGAAGGGAAAGTAGCCACTTTGCACTGAGTGGTCTTCCCTGGGGAGGAATCCCACCACCCCAGATTTGCACCGCTGTCACACTGGATTTTGTGAGTGTTCTCGCTCTTTGGAGCAAGCACTTTGGTGTTTCTTCCAAGGAACAGAGGCTTCAAGTCTCAGGGATTCCTTGTCCTGAAGAAGGAGTATCGTTTACCAAGCTGGGAAAGGCTGTGCAGCCCCTGGGGAGTCACCTTTTGCCCTCCCTAGGTTGATGTTCCAGTCGTGACTTTTTTTTCTTTCAGTTCAATTTCGCGGGTTTTTTTGTTTCATGATTGATCCGTCGGCATGGGTTTTTCCCCGGCATGGGTCAGCATTGCTTTCTAAAGCGGCACCCCGCCAGCACAGGGTTTCCCCCAGGCACGGCTCATCAGAATTTCCCCCTGGCACGGCTTGGTGGGATATCCCCCCTGGCATGGCTCGGCAAGATTTTCTTGGCACAGGTTGGACAGGTCCCCTTTTGTTTTTAAAAGTGGCACCTCAAGGGTGAGAGATTTTCTTGGTGTCGTTCCCCCCCCCCCCTTTTTAAGCGTCTCTGGGCTTTGCTTTTACTTTCTGATTTTTAGTTTATTCTGTGGTGTGGTGTGTAGTGCCTGTAAGAATTTACATCAAGCTAGAATGGGTGCACAGCTTTCCACAGTGCAAAAGGGAATTTTTTATCAAATTTATAGTGGTTTAACTTTTGGAACTATTAAGTTTTCTAAAGGGGAATTGAAAAGGCTCATCAGGAGACTGTTTCTTTATTTTACTCAGACCTCTCCTGACTTAGTTGGCAGCGCCTCCTTTTGGGACGCTGTGTGCATGATACTTATAAATTTGGCGCACACAGGAGATATGAAAACAGCAAAATGCACGTTTTGGTCGCTGCAGATTTGTGCTGCTTTTTTAAGCAGCAGGGAAGGGAAGAAATGGCAGGATTGCCGAGAACCTTTCCCCCCGAGTTTGGCTTCCCTTATCCCCAGTCCCGAGCCCTCTCTCCCCAAGGCGAGCATTCTCCGGGGGGCGGCGGAAAAAAAGGCTGCCCGTCCTGGTTCTCCGCGGGTGCCCCAGCCCCCATGCCTGAGCAGGATCGGCCGAACCACTCAGAACCCCTGCAGCAGCTCTTGCCAGGCTGCGTGGGAATCCTCCTTTCCCCCGTCTTCCCCAGTTAATAAGCCCTGAGTTCGTTTCTCTTGCTGGAGGTGAAACGCCATGAAATGGCATCCCCGACTCGCTTTCCCACGGCAGCCGCATGCCGTGTCCGCCCTCCCTGTTCTCCTGTGACAACCGCATGGTGCGGCTGCCCCCCACTTCCCCTAATGGTGGTGGCATCCGCATGGCGTGCTCACCTTCTCCATCCCCCCATGGCGTCCGCATACTGCAAACGCCTTCCTCATGCCCCCACGGCGACCGTGTGGCGCGAATGCCCTCCCTGCTTTCCCACGCGGCACAGTCGCCTTCCCTTTGTTCTTGTGGCAAACCGCGTGGTGCGGTCTCCTCCCCCCCTGATAACGGCGGTGGCCACAGGACATGGGCATCATTCCTGTCTTCCCTTTCTTCTTCCCATAATCTCTCACGCTACCCCTCTGACCCCTGCCTCTCCTGAACCCAGTTCCCGTTCTCTTTCCACGAGGTTTTCTCCCTGCCTGCTCTCCAAGCTCCTCCCTCTCGCTCCCCCCCAAGTTCTGCCCACTGGATGACAACATCTGGGTGCTAGACCATTCCCCCTGAGGCATGGAGGTCCCACCCAGCTTCCAGTTCCCATGGTCCCCGCCCCGGTTCCCATGACTGGGATTCAGAGGAGGATGAGCCAGAACCCAGAAATTCAGGCCACAGCCAGGCTCCACCCCTCACTGCAGTCACTTATCACAGGTCAAGGAGTGGAAATGTTACCAGCACAACCTGGCAGCCCATCTCACAGCATGCAGTTAAGGATTTATGCAAAGCCCTCAAAGAGTATGGATGTGACAGCCCATACTTCAGAGGTTTATTGAATGCCCAACTTGCTGGGATGGTGGTCATCCCAGCTGACCTAAAGCACCTTTTCCGGTGCCTCACAAATTCGACAGAGTACAAGCTCTGGGAGGCATTGTGGAAAGGCTTGCTAAGGAAAGCCCTTCTGAGCTTGTTAAAAGATCTGAACACTGTGGCTGATGAGAAAGGGGTTGAAATCACCACTGACCATCTGTGTGGTGAGGGCCTGTGGGCGTTGGCTACAAGCCAAGCCTTGGATATCCCTGCTCCCACTTTACAAAAAGTCAAAGAAGCGGCAGAGCGAGCGTATTTTAGCATGCAGCCCCTTGGTCCCCTGCCACCTTACTCCAAAATCTTTCAAGGCCCTAATGAATTTTATGTGCAGTTTGTTGAGAAGCTCACCCGGGCTATCGAGTTGCAGGTCAAGAAGGTGCACGCACGGGAGGAGGTCTTAGAGGAAATGGCTTTCTCGAATGCCAACGAGAAGTGTCGAGCAGCCATCCTAAGCCTGCCGCTGAAACCCTCACCGACACTCCAAGATATGCTCAAAGTGTGTGAGCAAAAGGTTCCACGAATGGGGCAACCCGGGGGTCACCAAGGAAAACGCACTGATGTTAAAACTTCCACTGCTGTGGACACTGATTCATCAAAAGCTTCCCACACGCTTCCTGCTTTCCGCACACAAGCCCAGAAGAAGCGTCCCTTTCAGGGAAATGCGGAGAGGCCGTGCCTGCTGTGTGGGAAGACAGGGCACTGGTGCCAACAGTGCCCTGTCAAAAAAGACTTTGATCGGTTCAGGGAACAGGGAGGGGAGGGTGCGAATGGGGGAAAACCCCCAAAGAGCAACAATCAAAAAAATTAGGGGGCAAGCACGGGTCTACCCAGCGTGTGGATAAAACTTGGGTGGCCCGAGCCAAAGTGGGAGGAAAAGGGAGAAAGGGAGAACCAGGGAGAGAAAATAACATCATTTCTCCTCCACTTTCTGACCAGGACGTGGCACAGGCTCCTTCCAAGGATCCAAAACCTGATTTCACTTCACCGGATGTGACTTTGATACTGGATTTGACACTGCCAGTACCAATCACATCCTTAACAACGGCCTCATTGTACAAGCCATTCAGACTGAGCCTCTACAAGCCTCTCCATCTGCGTGACGGCGATTGGCACAGCGTCTTGGTTTCATCGGAACGAGGTACTTGACACCAAACTGAAGGCAAGTTTGTTGTCATTGGGGATTGCGAGAACACCCTGCAAGAGATCGAAGTTGCTCCAGGGATGATTACATCAGATCCCAGGCACTTTGTTCTCTGGCTACACTGTTTAAACCTACCGACTTCCCTCCCAAAGGGTCAAATAATCGCCCAGGCAATCCCTCTTCCGAATTCACGTGAGGCGAGAGGCGTTCCCACAGTGAATGCAGTGAGAATCATAGGGAAGAACAAGTGAGAGAGACATGCAGGCTGATGGTGGGTGATAAGAGCAAAATCATCAAAGGTCTCCTAGACACTGGAGCAAATGTGATAATCATCCCTGAAGGGGATGTGGCCATCACATTGGACTCTGCAAAGCGTGCCTGGACATGTCCATCGCATAGGGGATCTTCAATTGGCTTGACAATCAAAGAGCATGGTGCAAATTGAGAGGCCGACAGGGCAATTGGTGAATTTATGCTATTTCATTTTAGACTACCAGGAATCCTTGCTTGGGAGAGACCTGATGGTCCAGTGGGGGGTCACAATTGACATTCCTGACCCCTCACAGGATTTTAGGGTGGCAGTCACTGAACAGCGCCTCACCCAAAAACTGAACTGGAAAACAGATGAACCAGTTTGGGTGGAACAGTGGCCACTTTCAAAGCAAAAGTTGAAGGCGCTGAAGGAGCTCATGGAAGAGCAGCTGAAAAAGGGCCACATCGAGGAGACCATCTCGCCATGGAACTCCCTGGTGTTAGTCATTCAGAAAGCAGATAAAACCAGATGGTGACTCTTCCATGACCTCTGACAAATTAATAATGTAATTGAGGAAATGGGCTCTCTCCAGCCAGGGATGCCATCCCCAAAAATGCTCCCCTGAAACTGGAATTTGGTGTAATAGATATCAAAGATCGCTATTTTCAAATTCCCTTTCACCCGGACGACACCCCGTGCTTTGCATTCTTGGTACCTACTATCAACCGAGAGGCTCCAAGCAAGAGGTATCACTGGAAGGTTCTGCCTCAGGGCATGAAAAACAGCCCCGTGTCTGACAGTGTTACGTCTCTTCCTTGCTGTCTCCAGTGCATACAGCCACGGACAAGGCCATTATCCACCATTACATGGATGATGTCCTTGTGTGCGCCCCCAATGAAGACCTATTGACCCACGCACTTGACCTGACAGTGACTGCAGTAGTTGCTGCAGAGTTTGAGCTGCAGGAGTCGAAGATTCAACAGATGCCACCATGGAAGTATCTAGGACTTGAAATTAGTAAGTGGACCATTGTGACGCAAAAATTTGCCATCAAAATAAAAATAGAGACCCTCTCAGATGTCCATCAACTGTCATTGTTGTATGTGATGCATACAACTGTGTAGAGCATTGAATTGGGCGAGGCCTTGGCTAGGTCTGTCCACCAAAGACCTGGCCCCCCTTTTCAATTTACTGAAAGGGGGAGAGGGGCTGAGTTCCCCTAGGTCTCTCACCTCAGAGGCACAGAGAGCATTAGAAAAGGTTCGGACAACGATGTCCACCAGGCAGGCAAACAGATGTGACCCTGACGTGCCCTTCCACTTTATAATCCTCGGAAGGTTGCCACACCTCCACAGGGTGATTTTTCAATGGGACAAGGGATACACCTCCCCCGAGAAGGAGCAAGGCAGAGGAGATCCACTTCTCATCATAGAGTGGGTCTTTCTCAGTCATCAAAGGTCCAAGAGGATGACATGGCCACAGGAGCTGGTGGAAGATCTCATCTGGAAGGCCAGGACCTGTCTTAGGGAATTGGCCGGTTACAATTTTGAATGCATTCACATCCCAATTAGACTTAATTCAGGCCGAATTACGAAGGCAATGTTGGAGTGCTTGCTTCCAGAGAATGAAGCTTTGCAATTTGCTTTGAACAGCTACTCAGGTCAAATTTCCATCCATCGGCCTGCCCATAAAATTTTCAATCAGGATGCTCAATTCACATTTGCTTTTGACAGTGTTCAGAGCAAGAAACCTCTCGATGCCTTGACCATTTTTACAGACACGTCCAGAAGGTCCCATAAGTCAGTGATGATTTGGAAGGACCCTCAGACTCAGTGGTGGGAATCAGACACTGCTGAGGTAGAAGGATAGCCTCAAGTTGCTGAGTTGGCCTCTGTGATCAGGGCCTTTTAGAGGTTCTTTGAACTGTTCAATTTAGTAACTAATTCGGCCTATGTTGCAGGAGTAGTGTCTACAGCGGAACAATCCATATTGAAAGAAGTGTCCAACACCACACTCTTCAAACTGCTCTCGAAACTTGTTGATTTCCCACCGAGAGCAGATATTTTATGTGATGCATACAAGATCACACACAGATCTACCGGAGTTCATTGCTAAGGGGAACAGGAGGGCTGATGCTCTTCCTGGTCCTGCAGAAATGGCCCCGCTGCCAAACATCTTTGAGCAAGCCAAGATCAGCCACCAGCTCTTTCGCCAGAACGCGCCAGGCCTCGTTCAGCAATTCAACCTGACCTGAGACCAGGCCAAGGCGATCATGGCCGCCTGTCCCAACTGTCAACAGCATGCACTCCCCACCCTGAGTGCGGGAGCAAACCCCCGAGGCATTAACAGCTGTGAGGTGTGGCAGACAGACGTCACGCACTTCTCCCAGTTTGGGAGGCAAAAGTATGTGCACGTCTCTGTGGACACCTTTTCTGGTGCTGTCTATACCTCTCCCCACGCAGGGGAGAAGTCTGGAGATGCGATCAAACAACTGATCCAGGCCTTCTCCTTCATGGGCATCATGAGGACCCTCAAAACCGATAATGGGCCTACGTACAAGTCCAGGGAGTTCCGCAGCTTCCTGCAACAATGGGGAGTGGAACCAAAGAAAGCCATCCCCCACTCCGCAACAGGCCAAGCAATCGTGGAAAGGACTCACTGAGACCTAAAAAGGGTCTTGTGTCACCAGCAATGGGTTTTGAGGATTGAACCCCCCTCAATTCTGTTGGCCAAGGCCTTGTTTACGTTGAACTTTTTAAACTGTTATTTGGGTCGCTAAATCTGCCAATTGTCTGCCACTTCGCAGGAAACCAGCAACTGGCTCTGAAGGCAAGACCAAGAATCCATGTCAAAGACCAGGAGACTGGAAGAATGGAGGGCCCTCACAGTTTGGTAACATGGGGGTGCAGGTACGCCTGCGTCTCCACTCCTGCCAGTTTGTGGTGGCTCCCATCAAAATGGGTGAGGCCCTACGTTCCTAAAGTCTTCAGACAAAAGGTGTCGCAGGTCACGGTGGCATTCTGGCATAGGAGAAAGAAGGGCGCGGACCCTGGTGAAGAGTTCTCCCTCCCTTTACCCTTTCTCGAGTGGCTCTTTAATTGTGTTGATATTTCAAGTTCTCTTTAAGTTGTTCCAGACTTGGTCCTGTCCTCCAGATGGAGTTCGCCCCGGCTGCCAGACTCCTGCAGCTGTTCCTGCTCGCTACCCTCACGACACCAACCAATGGATGGATCGCTCTGCAGCCAAGGGTGAATTTCTCATCTAAAGCTGAGGACATCCACCAAAACATCTCAAACGTGGTCGGCAAAATGGAGAAAGAAACAGAAGACTGCCTGAGTGGACTGTTTAAGAGCTGGGGACTCTCCGGGTGGGCAGGGTCATTGGTCAAGATCGGACTTTGGACTTTTGGTTTTCTTTATTATTATTTTAAATTCAACTGCTTTTGGACTCCTTAGACGTTTTTAAATTAATTTTCAACGCCACTACACCCCCTGAGGTGAACCAGGTTTTCATGCCAGTGGCTCCTGTAGATGGGGAAGACCTGGAGGGAGCCATCCTGCCTGAGGAGGATGAGAATCCAGAAGACATCCTAACTCCCAAGGGAGATTGGCCCATTCTTTTAGAGAAATGATCCTCCAATCAGCAGTGGGATGAGGACCTGTACCTCAAGTCCGAGTACATCTCTCCTCGAATGCAGTTCACCTCCTTTTAAATAAAAGAAAAGGGGGAGATGTGGTGCTGTGTTTTTTGGTTTTATCCATTTTCTGTATGTATTTATTCCTTGTTTTATACTGTTTTTTATAAATTGTAATGGTTTGTTCCATGTACCCCATGTTTAACCCTTCATGGTTTCCCCCGACTTATAGTTATGTGTCAGTCATGAGTTAAGGAATCCCCGAGTCTGGTCAGTCACTTTGGGGCCTCTCCCTGTGTCTAGAAAATTCCAGTGAGGGCGTCGAGGGATTGGCCAGGATCCAAGGAGTTCCCTCCCTTGCATTATKGATTTGTTATATTGATTGTCATTTATGTACAGGGTCACCCCCTCCATACCCCTGATTGGTTCCCCACTGTACCCTTCCCTTTTTCTCCACCTCTATACTTAAGGTGTTACACGAGGAAGATCTGCGTCCTCATGGGCGACTTTCTGGTGGACACATGGTCCCACGTGGACCTCAATAAACTCCAGCAGAAGTTCCCCATAAGAGTCCTTCCTTTATGCCTCGCCATTGCTCACGCTGCCACTGCGGCAAGGACCCACAGGATCAGGGAAGTGTCTCAGAATAAATACCGAACTGTACCTTCACTGCAGCCGGTGTCAGGGCTGGCCAGGCAACGTGGGACAAGGGTCCCGAGACACACCAGACCACCGCATACAAGAACCATTAATATTTTATTAGAGATCTGTAACTGTGTCTGCAGTTGACTGATGTGACTGTATGATAAGAATTAACTCCAGTACAGTCCTGTCTTTTTTCTTTCTTTGTTTTCATGGCCAGTTGTTAAGCTCTATCCACCCTGTTGCTAAGCTCTAGCCACTCTGTTGTTATGCAGGGTTTTCCTTCTCACACCATGCATCTCTGTGTACACGTTGCATGCGATGAGGTGCCTGAAAGAGAGAGAAGACTGCAGCCAGGCACAGGTGACCTTCTCCACCACTGGCACCCCACTCAGAAGCCATGACATTTAATGCAGTAGTCTTACTGAGAGTGGCTCTGGGGAAGTCTGGGCACAGAGATGCTCTGCTGCGGAACACCCTTGGGCTCTATCTGATTCTGTGATCCTGCAGACCACAGGTGGGTTTCTGTGTTCACTTTTTTGTTCTCTTTTTGTTCCAAATTTATATGAACTTAGGATAGATAAATAGATAAACTCATCTTAGTGGCCATGTTTGAGTCAGTGGGAAGCAACAAGAACCCTCTTGGTGAGACTGGAGCTGATCTGTGTTGGGAGCAGCCATGGGAGTGTAATTATAAAATTTTATTGTTAACTGAGTGCACCATATATGCTCTCATTTTTATTATGTTAATAATTTTCAGTGGTTTGAGCTGTCTTCTATGCAGTCTGGTTGCAGAAATTTCCCCAAACAAGCCTTTAAATAATTTTCACTGCTGCTTTCTTGAATCTCTATATAGGAAGAATCACATTACCCCATTACAAGTTTTTGTGTTCAAACCTAAGCTGTTGGGATACCCTTGATTTCCCTGACACCCTATCTCTGCTTTTCCAAGAGTAACCGTACTAGATGGCTTATTTTAAAAACAGTAGCTGACAAGTGTGCTTAATTTCATGTTAAACTGTCAGTCCTCATTTATTTGAGTCTGTCAAAGATGCATTTGATATGAAAGACCTAATTCTGGTACAGTCCTTTCCTGGTAAGGTTTAGTCTTGTGCTGACACAGAAACTTAGTCACATACATAAGAAGTTACTCAAATAATAATAGAAGAAAGTTACTTTGAAAGAAATGCCACATATCCATGCTTAGAAATACTTGTATTTAATTAAGTCCAATTGTTACAAGCTTCAAATGCCCCCCTGCCCCCCCAAAAAAGTCACAGCAGAACTTGATATCACTTGCTTCGTACCTTTTGACTGGTTCGGCTGAAAGGAGAGGAGGCCCCTTGCATGAATGCAGGAGTCAGAAGGTCTCATACTTGCCTCAAAATCCATTTCCTTGTCTATAGGCTCACAGAGGAGAAAAGAGGTAGAGTCTGAGAACAGACAGCAGCAACCCATGGTGCCCACTGTGACCTTGTAAAGCAATTTAGGCCCAATTGTGCAAAGAATTTCAATGACAATGACTCACAAATAGATGCATGGGGTCTGCAGTAGCTCTGTGCCTCATTTTTCCATCATTACTATGAGGGAAGTGGTAGTTCCGTACCTGCATTTCCACCCTTTGTGGGTTCAGGGTGGTTGCATGGGCTTTAAGCTGTGGTCGGTGCAGTACTCTGATTTAATTTCTGGTTTTTGCACACTGCAGCGATATGCTGTGCAAGTGAGTTACCAAAATAATCTGAAGCCCACCCACAAAGCCAGAAGAGAATGGATTGTTTTCATCAATTCTCTCTTTTTTTCTTTTTTCATCCCACTGTCTACTCCTCCACAGTTTTCTGAAGCAGGGATGTACCTTCCTCCCCTGCCATAATGCAGCATGGCTCAGGAATACAGAAACCATTTGTCTGTGTGACAATATGAAAACATGATACAATGACAAAAATAGATTTTTCTTTTTCCATGCAAGTGTCTGTCATACTCTTCTCATCTGGATGAATACACACAACTCATAAAAATGTCCATCAACATAAAGTGAAAGAGTTGGTTCTTTTAGGCATGGGATTATTAATTTTTAACTTGGTACTGGTGCATCAAATGGCATGTGATTTAAGCATTGATAAGTTATTTGTATTTTTCCTTTAGACCATAAATGGAACAGTTTTCAGACACTATTAAGTCCTTTAAAAAACAATTCTTTCTGAATTTTTTGCTTTTGAAGCATGCCAGAAAATTTCTTCTCAAAACAAACCTCATGTAATTCGTGCTTATGGAAATGGAATGACATATTGGGAAGTTATAATAACAACTGCCAGCACATGAGGCAGGACTTAATTTTTTTTTTTTCTAATGTTTCCTTACCTACCAGTGATGTAATCGACCCTTCCCCTTGAGAGCACAATTCATGGTGTCTGTGTGACACCCATCCTTTTTCAGGGCCGCCACAGACAAAGAAATTGTGTCACCTGATGGAGGGGCTTTGGTATTTCTTCAAATCCCAGGACTGTCCAGGCATAGGTGTTGTCCTGTTACCTCCCTTTCTCCTCAGCCACTCTTAATCCATACTATACTCATGCATGAGTAACATTTAGTTTGCAAAAATATTGACTGCTACAGAATAGCCCTAGTTAGTAAGCAGAACCACCAGATCACAGAGAACTGGGATTTTCCCCCTTCTTCTCTGTAGTGTTGATAAGTTATCAATTTCAATTCCAGATTTATAAGGTGATTCTTAGTGGATGTTTTCATACATCACTCTGAGCTCAGGTCCTGAGGCAAATGATTTCCTACTTTGCTGTCCGTCAGTGTCTGTAGCCATAGCTTTGAAACAGCTGCTCAGAGGGACCATGGTGGTGGGCATGGGGAGCTGTGCTATATGCCCTAGGCTGCTTCCCTCCCTCTGCTTTCACGGTTACAGCTGCAGAGGCTGTTCCTACTGCTGCCTGCAAATACCATCCAACCTTCTCTGCAGTATGTCTGCAAATAGTTTGGGTTTGAGTATTTTTTAATGATCCTATAGTTGGCCTAGTATGTAATTTCCCTAATTGGCAGGCTACTGTACTCCCCTATACTGCTCCTAGTGTGGTGACTTCTCCATATTTGACCCAAAACATGAATATTTATTCTTCTCTTGACATCTCCTGTTCAAATTTGATGAAGCACAACTTGCTGCTTATGTAGAGCAGCACAGGAAATCACTTGCCACAGAAAGCCCTTATGGTACGGTGCAAAGCTGGTGGAGCTGTATGTCCTTCCCTGCTTGCCAGTGCTGCTGGCATGGCAAAAGGGCAAATCTCAATTGTGCTCCCACATGTGGCGTTGCCAGGTAAAAGCCCTTCTGGCTTTTTGCAATTGTGGAAAGATCCAGATTCAGAAGGTCTCCAGACACGGCAGCATGGGCATGTGAAGGAAGACCTTCCCATATGCTCTGAAAGATGCAAGAACGAAACATCCTAAGCAGCAGAGATGCACTTTTGCATCACCTGTTGGGAAAGCTGTTACCAGCAAAGGTTGTAACTATAATGCACACTCCAGTGTGCATCCTCTGTGGTTATAGATAATGTTATAGATAATACCTGGGAGGTATTGCTGCAATGACTATGAAAGTGCAGCGTAGGCCCTGGCCTCTCTGCTGAGCTGCTGAATTTTTAGTTCCACAGCTGGCAGCAATAGTAAAAATCGTGGGTTTGTGCCAGTGACAGTGATTTCTTGTACCCTGGGTTCAATAAAAACCTCACAATACTTTCACTGATGCAGTTAATATTTTCTCAATCCATGTCAGCATGCTTGTGGTTCAGAATCGGACTCCTCTGAATTAGAAAGTGGATGATTTCAGCTGCAAATTTTGCTAGGCAGCTGTTGAGTTGACCTAAACTTATTTTTAACATGGGGATTTAGAGACGAGGCAACTTCCGTTAACTTTGCCACATCCTGAATCATCTGTGTTTGCTCTCCTCATAGTTGCACTGTGTCATTTTAATAGAAACACTATAGCTGAAGCATTTTCACTCAGCTCCAAAAGCCCTTAGAATATTCTTGTAAGAAAAGGTTGCTTTATAGGAAGAGCACAAATTACTACCAGTCTGAAGCTGACATGGAGATTTGGCACTCAATCTGGAGTGCTTTCTTTCAAAAGGTGTTTCTATAAATTCTGCCCTGTTCCTGATGAACAGGCAGTCTCTGTTGTGAGTCTCTAGCCATAGGCTTGTCAGGCGTGATAAAGGCAAAGGAATATATACAGTGTGCGTTGGCTGATTGCACATTGTCTGGAGCTGTATAATTTTCCTGCACTGTTATTGCTTTCAAGTGATTTATTTGTGCAATTTCTTGGGGAAAGTCATCTGCAGGTTTCAAAATGCATAGTGTTATGATCTTAGGGATTTATTCTCACTGTGTAAATGGGGACTCCCAGTGTAATCTATGAAACTAAGTATGGAAAACGAATCAAGACCACTTTTAGAACATGGACATCAGCAGAATGACTGCCGGTTTATATTAACATGCCTGATGTATAAAATGGGACTGGAGAGCAGTTGATAGTCTAAGAAGAAGCACTACTTTTGGATAAAAATCATTGAACAGAAGGTTTTAGAGGTGTAGTGTGTAGAATTTCTTACGTCTCTTGAAAATAAATGTCTTGTTTTCATGATAAGTACTGTCTTTTTCATCCTCTATGGGAAATACTTCAACTCTCATGGAAATAAGTAGGGAAAGTAATCATAGTTTCTTATGCATTTTTGCCCTCAGAGGAAGGAGACCAAATTTTCTTTGAAGACTATTCATACTGTCATTGAACCAGGGTAATTACTATGCAAAMAATACCTACTTTTCTCATAGCTTCATGAAATTTATTATCTCATTATTTGTTTGCTTGTTTGTTTCCCACTGCCTGCAAATCACTGGCTAGATAAAGTTAGTCTGGTGAAACCTTTAATAGTTTGATCAATACATTTCATATGCAGAGTGGTAAGGTCCTGGCTGTAGGAAAGGCTGACACTTAAAGATGCCAGCTTGTTGTTCTCTGATATTTTATTATTTCTTGGCTGTGAGAAATAACCACCTTTCTGGCTGATGTGGAGGAGCAGGCCATGTGGCTCAAGCTCCTTAAGTTGCCTAGAAGAAACCATAAGGAATTTTGCTATATTAATCTGTTTTTTCTTTGTGCTAAAATTTCATGGACTGCTGTTAAAATCTTTCCTTTGTGGCTTGTCCAGTTTCTTGTATTGGTCAAACACCCTGAACTCAATATCCTTCTCCCTGGGCTGTGAGATGGAAGCATTTTTATTTGTAAAAACAACAATGGTTAGTGTAGTGAAAAAATTTCCTTTTCTTTGCAGGACATGTGTAGAGAAAAAGACAGTAAGATTACTAGGGTACACATGGATACATTAGGAAAACTTAATTATTTTCCTTTTCAGTGCTTGGAAATATGGTGCTGAGATACAAGGAAGTAACTCTTGTAGTTTTACAAATAAGTGGTTGGAGTTTTGTTTCTCTCTAGCTTCAAGCTCTGCCCTAGCTGCCTACCAGGCTGTTGTGGGGAACAGCTCCTGTCTCCTTACTGACTCCTTTTTGAGGAACAAACTCCACATCAAACATGCTGGAGCTCTGGCAGATGACCTTCCCTTACCATTGCCTTTCTTTCAAGATGGACAGCATTGCTGGAGTGTTGTGGGTTTGGTTTGGTTTTTTTTTTCAGCTGACACAGCATGTTTTATTTACTGCAGGAAGCAGAAATATCTGTGTTGCTTGGTTTGCTTACTTCAAATCACATTCACCTCTACTTTTATTTTATTGGCTTGTTGGTCATGAAAGAACAACCTCCTACTGTTTTGTCTTTGTTGCTTTATAAATTACTGAATATTGCCACATTTCAGCAATTCAGCGCCAGACTGTTCTTGCGGTTGTAGCAAGCAGGTGTTCTGCCCTTCTATGCTCTTTACTTTCAAGTTAGAGATGGTATTTTCTGCTGACCGTAAAAAAATGAGAGTCTTTGGATGCTGAATACATGACTGTTTTGATCCAGGTAGAGAACTCAAAAGGAAATCTTCTATTTATAAAGGAATAAATGCCAGAGTAGCAGTACTAGAGCCCGAGTTTGGGGTCATGGTAAAACTACAGAATTAGAGTCCTCAAGAGAGCTGTGACACTTACTGTCAAGAACCTAAAAGTCCAAATAACTAACATTTATGGTTACTTAATACTTTCCTTTATCAGATCTGACACTATCTTTTCCAGTCTTCCGTATTTCTGAAATGATATGAAGGAGTTAGGTGAGCAGAAGAAGTAGCTTTGTAAAAACTGAAGGTGTGACTATCCTTTAGTTTTACATTACTATCTGCACAGGACCTTTCTGCTCCTTAGTATCTCCACAGATACCTTCTCTGCCGAGACCCTCTCATTAACCCCCAAAAAAAGGATGAGGACTTGAACTCCAATGCCCAAAGAAACTCAAAAGCTTTCAAATACTGGGGAAAATGCAATGTTCTCCATAATTATCTGGTAGTGTTTGGGTATGTTCTTGTGGGTTCAGTTTGGCTATGAGGTGTCCTTCATCTCTATACCTCCATCTGTCCTCTATCTGTCTGTTTTCTGCGTCTAATACCCCCTCAGTTTGCCCAAGGTGAGAAAATGTCTTCCCTTACACATTCCCAAGTGTGCTGATGCCCAGCTCAGCTTGTCTGTAGTGAATTGATATTTATAAGAGAAAAAACATATGTCACCCTCTATTAGGTGTACACTAGACAGAGAGAAAAGACCAGTATCCCTCTGTCTCTAATATATAGGCTAATGTCTATATTAAGAGAAACCACAGCCTTCTTGACCAGTTCAAGTCCCATCTCAAATAAGGAATGGACAGCTTATAAACTGTCCGCATCAAAATTATTTGCTAACCTTACCCATGAGCCCCTGGCTGACACTTCAAGACATGTTAAAGGTCTGTGAGGAAAAAGTGCCTTGGATGAGCCTGTCAACAAATCACCAAGGAAAAAGAACTAATATCAAATCTGTTGCTGTTGCAGACACTGAAAGGTCAGACACCTTACCTGCTACTCACTCCTCAGCCCAAAAAAGGCGCCCCTTTAAACCCAATTCTGATTGACCATGCGTGTTGTGTGGGGAAAAAGGGCATTGGTGCCAAAGTTGTCCATTGAAAAAAGAGTTTGACAAATTCAAAGAAAAGGGGGGAGGAGAGGGTGGAAAGGGAGACAAACCCTCAAAAAATCTAAAGGTAGAGTGTGGTCCCACCCAGTGTGAAGATAAAAAGTAGGTGGCCCGGGAGAAAGGGGGACCTGGTTTGGTGCTTCCTGGCAACAGACAGTTGCAGAAAACAGCATTTTTCTTGACTGAGTTGCTAAGTTTCAGTCTATATGCACCATCAGAAATGTCTATCCTCTTTACTTTAGGAACCCTAAGCTTATTTTTTTGAGTGAATTAAAAACCCACTTTAGCATCTTTTATATGCTCCCCAGTCCCTCAGGCTCCTCCATTAACAATTTGTTTCCTACCCATTTTCTTAACAAGTATAACTTTGCAGGATTTGTCACAGAAAATATGATCTCATTGTCATCTATACTTTCCACCAGCCTTCACTCAGTTTCCCTCACTCCATCCTGCCATCTGTCACCCTAAAGCTTAATGAACTGCTTTCTGGTGTCTTAATGTAGATTCTTTCCAGTTCATCCTTATTTCTGAACTGAAATACCTTCAGCAGTGACACAACTTTGCTGGAGATCTAACTACATTTACATTTTTTCCTGTTATGTGCCGTCTCTGGAAAACTCACAGATGAACCCAGGCTCACACTTAGTAGATGCAAGCTAAGATTGTAGCATTTTGGACAACTCTGTGGTAATTTGTTTAACAAAATTCAGTCCTTTGCCATTTCCTTGCTGAAGGTCACTTTCTTTCCCATTTTTTCCAGGCACTGAAGACAAGACCACTCAGTGTCTTTGCCATGGCCCAGCCCACAAATGTGACTGCTATTTCAGTCTGTCCCTCACACTCACTTCCTAATTCAAGGACAGTCATACTTTGCAGCTACAATCTGTGTAGCAGCATTTCTGCATCTGCACAATTACAGTTCTGTCTCCGGTTTCATCTTGTTTGGAATTACATAGGGGGACACTCCCACTCCCCTCCTATTTGTTTAAAATGCTGCTACTGATACTAATTTCTTGCCTTGTTAATTTAAGCACTTCATCATTCTTTTTGTGTGTCTTCACTGACATTTTATTCCCCTCTATCCACAGTCATTCTGCGTTTTTAGAACCCTTCCAGGCCTGTCCAATGAGGCTATGAAACTGGTACCAGTTTTTCTCACTGTCCTACTTCACCTTTTCTTTCGTTTCTTGTCTGGGGTGGGCAAAGTTCCCTGTAACCGCAGCAGGGGAGCTCCACTGGGTGCACTGAAATTCTCCCCAGTAGTAATGCCAGTGTGCCAGGTGGCACCCAGTGTGTCACCCTGGCCTGGCTTGTGTCTGTGCTGGTGTTTTCTGGGAAGTGGCATTTGAGGGGACAGCTTGCCTGGCTTTAATCACACAAAAATTAAGCCTTGGTAGCAATGCACTGCTAAAATACAGAGTATGCAGCTTACTTGGGAAGATTCTGGGTTATCTATGTCATATAAGCTCCTCCTATACAAATTGTTTAGGCTGAAAGTATCTACATTTTATACACGTAATTCTATAAATCAAATTGTTTTCATGGATTATGCTTCCCTTTCATTGGTCTTTGTTATTTGGGGGCATAGAGTAGTTTTCTCTAAAATGTTACCTCAATTGCCTTCTGTGGATATACCCTATAAATTCCAACAAGTGCTTTCAAAAGTATAAGCAAAGGCATATTTTTCTTCTATCAGAGCTTGCTCAACAAACTGCCTGTACCTTTTTCATGAGGCCTTGCAAAATGGTCAAGAAGAATAATGCTATTTAATTTATGAACCATTAATATTTATTGCACATGTGATCACTGGCATTCTGTGTGAGAGAGCTGGGCAGCAGTTCTTATAATTTAAAGAAGTTATATATTTACATGGGCTACCCAGAAAATTCAAATAGGATAATTTTTTGATTAACTTATTTTTTGTGTTGACAAATTTACTGACAGTGGCCAATGAAGTTGTTTTCTTAAGCTTATTTTCTAGCTCATAATGAATTGCTCAAAAATTCCTGAAAATAATTCAACTCCTTTGTTATTAGGGTTCTATAAGTGTGTTGAAAAAAGCTTGCTTGTATTGCTACACAATTAAGGAGCTGAATCACAAAATAAGCTGAGTTGGAAGAAACCCCCAAGGACCACCAACTCCTAGCCTAGCATAGCATCCAATCCTCTGACTTGAGATCTGCTTCTTTCCCACACAGATGAGGACTCCTGATGGTGGCTCCTTACACTGTGATTTGCATAAGGGAATCCAGAGACCCTAGTGTATGATGTTGCTGCCACAAACCACACACCAGATTCCACAGTGTGAGGAATTGGTTTTGCAAAAACTTGCACTAGGGCTCAGCTTTATCGTGAATCCCCTTGCAAACTCAGTGTGAAAACTGGCCCAAAAAAGGGCTCTGGTGCCACAGGATCATCTTTTCAAAACAATGGGATTAAACTGGTGGCATAAATTAGACCTGCAGGTATTTGTGGAGCAGGTTGCCTCAAATTACATCTAACAAGGTTTTAAAATTCAGGTTATGCTGGTTTCTCCTGGTACATGTCTGTTCTTAGTTTCTGAGGGGAAGTAATATTATTTTCTCAAATCAGGTCCTGGTTGCAATGTAAGTTTTATGTCCCAAAGTATTTTATGTGTCTTACTTTAGAATTAGCTGCTACAAAGAAGGTTCCAGCCGATAGATTACTTTGGGAGATGCTGTATGATCTGGTGATGCTGTATGTCTGATAGCCATCAACACAGAACACGTGGGAATTCTGAAGAGTTTTGATTAATGTTTGGAGGTTTGTTTGGTTGTTTGTCTTTCAAATATAGTAATACTTGCATCTGTAACAGACTGGAGTCTGTGACTGCATCACTGAAGAGATTAATAAAAGAATATTATTTCTAACATACTAATAGAAATACAATTTTTGTTCCCATGCAAATTTGAAACCTTGAAAGCAGCAATATTGCAGCCCATTAAGAGACTCAGCAGTGCACTAGTCAACTGAAGTGCTGCAGTGACACAATCCTGGCTAATATTGATGTAAGAACACAGAGATGATGGAAGCTTTCACTTCRTGCATGTGTTATACAAAGGGATTAATTGTGATTTGGTCTAGGGTATTATTTTGATGAATTATTCCCAGTAAGATATTCACAGAACAAGAGGGACTTCAAGATTGCTGAAGCACAACAATCCTATTAGCTGGTTYGTGAAGATCTGATTTAGCTCTGTCTTCTGAATGCAGTCATTGGAGTCTAAGAGAGTGGAAATGTCTGCTCAGGCTGCATCCAGGCAGCAATTCTCCTGGTGAGAAGAGGGCAGGCTCCCCAAAGGACTGTCTCTACAGTCCTCTGGCTCCTCAGTGCCTTTGTCCCATTGGTTCAGTCCTTGTACATTTGAAACGACATGCAAATATCTAAATGTGCATAGGATAAATACAAGCAAGGGAGCAGGTTTAATTGCTTTGTGGATGCCAAGTACATGATCTTGCCAAAACCCTTCCTAAGTGCATTGGGACTTCTGCCTGAATAAGGGCAGCCAGAAACTGTCACTTGCAGTTTTTCTTACAGTACACTGGAGCTGGAAAAGTTTCAGGGAAAACCTGGAATTGTCAGCCATAGAAAACTCCCAGCACATATGGTGGACCAGGGTCCCCCACTCGCATTTTGAAGTTGCACTAAAATGGCAGCAGTTACTAACTTGTGCATAGCATCCATGACAGAAGTCAGAGCTTTTAAATAGAAAATGAAGAAAAAATTAGAAAAATGTCATCTTTTAATTCCTGCAAGACATGTCAATTCTTTTGTGGAGCTGGAAGAGATTTGCTAGTTAAGTTTGAATAGGGAGAGCAGGGAAAGCAATGCAATATAGTAGTTGACAACTTCCACACTAACATTTAACGAGCTGTTTTTTCTGATGTGGAGAAGCAGCAGCATTTTGTTTCCATAAGGGTGCATCAGAAGCACAAAGCTGTGCTTTTGAGTTATGAGGAAATATGAACATTAATAAATAGACAGGTCAAGAAATACCACAGTACAGAGGATTATGTTATTCCTTCAACATTTGTCASCAGATGCTAGCTCTCCAATATATTTTGCTTTGAGAAATAGTTTTTAAGTCTTGCTTAGATGTGACAGCAGTAGAAGTCCCTTGTGAACTTTAAACACTAGCAGCTGGATTGAGATTGCCTTTTCAGAGTTACACATGATGAAAAGTTTTGTAAATGACAGAATCTATCTTCTAATAGATTTGACAAATGCAGGGCCTTTACCTGTAAGGATGAAAGCTTTTTTATTGGACCTGCCAAAAGCAATGGCTTCTGTGAATTGCACAACTAAAACAATAAAAACATGCAGGGATGCAAGTTACTGAGTAATCACGTATCCTTCCAGTGAGCAGTAAATACCTTTTTGCTAACTAAATGCTATGTTCAAGAGCAAACCATAGAGAAAGCACAATAAACTTCAAAGTAAATCTGCCTCCTGGGTGTTCAGCACTAGGCTGCAGTTACTGTGTCACTTCAGATAGACTGCCTAGCTCAGGCCCCTTGGTTTCTCATCTAAAGCAGACAGTTCATAAGATCCTTCAGATCACTGGATAAGAGATTATTACTTGCATTGGGGTATTTTTAGTAACTTTCTAACTATTGCAATCTTGATAAGGTGATCTCTCTTGCTTGCTAAAAAAGTTTGCCCAATTTTGTTCACAAAGCCTAAATAGAAGACAGGTGCTCATCATCCAGCACTAGTAGGTTTTGCAGTAGTATATATATATATATATATATATTTTTTTTTTTACTTTCCCAAAATAAACAGCCCTTTGAATTAGCATTTTAATGACAGTGTTAATCAGGTAATACCATTTACCACTGTAGTCATTAGCAGGTAAGCTTCTTGACAAAAAATCCTCACTGGGTTTATCAGTGTGAGCTTTGCTGACAACAGGGATTTTCTGAGACCAGCTGAATTTCACCAGGAAGACTTGATCCCAGAGAGGAATATTGCAGGGCTGGTAGTGCACAGTGCCAGTCCTGGACAGGTTGCATTGCTCAGTGTGGGCACGGTGAGCATGACCTTGATGGAGATTGGATCCTCTGCATCTGCTGGGAGTGTGGGGCCCTGGCTGCACTGCCATGTACCACAGATCCTTAGCTGGATGCAGGGAGTGAACATGCACATTCCTCAAGCAAACGTTAATCTTCTAAGGGCATATCCTCTGGCAGCCAAGCAGAGAAATCCCCATTTCTCTAGCAAAGTCCACTTAGAATAACTAAAATCTTCACTTAAACCTTAATAACACAATTCATGATATTTTTTGGGAAAGCCATTTTCTCTCATAAATGCCTTTCTAGCTAGAATTGGGTCACTGAAAAGAATAAATATCATTTTGCAAGTCTCTAAATATGCTGTCTGCAATATGTTGATGTGAAGTCAATGTACTGAAAAAAACACAACAAACACAAACTGCAGTGTTTCTCTTCGGCAGAAACACAGGGATGCTTATTGGACAAAATGATCTGAATCACTGATCACTGATGGGTGCGTTTAACTCCAGCCAAAGCCCAAACTGCCTATTGTATTTCCCCTGTGCAGCTCCCAGCAATGTACAGTCTTAGTAATGAATCTTTGTACTTGACACAGTGTAGTTTGTTTGGGGTTTTTTTTTTTTTTTTTTGCACTAACAGCTTTGGTGTAAAATGCGAGCTACGCAAGTTTGTCTTTTTTTCCCCCAACCCTTCTGCTATTAATTCCCCCTGCCTTTTTTTAAAAAAATCCCTTTATTCTTTCTCCCTACTGATTTAGGATTTTGCAGTAGTTGAAAAAAGATTTTGTTGCAGTGATTGTGAAGAGTATTTTCCATACAGGTAAATAGTTTCCATGCAGGTATCACTGCATGGAAAGTGGCACTATTCAAGTGGCACTTTCTTTTCTATGTGACCTAGAGATGTTCTGATCTCTCTACTCAACAGCTGATTCGGGAATCTGCCGCAGTGAGCTGGAGGAAATGGATTGTGTGGCAAATTTAGCAGAGGAGAAAATTTTGGGGGTGAAATGTTATAGCTTACTCTGGTCTGGAGAGAAAGGCAGAAAAAAAGAATTGTCATGGCTCAGCATGGGAAGAGAAGTGTGGAGAGCAAGAAAGTGAATTCCGGTCCTACCCACAGAGGCTGTGCTGCTCCATGCCAGTCTTGTGCTCTGTCCTTTCTTTCTTAGGTTGCAATCTCTGTAATCTAGGAGTGTGCACATGCAAAGAAAAAGGCGAGAGGGAGGGCATGGGATGTGCACTGTTCTTTCTGTGGTTCATATTAAGGCAATAAATAAAAAGCGAAAAGCATGATTATTTATTCATTCGGCTGTATTATGAGCATGTATGACAACAGACTTGCAAAAGACATTAGATTTGTAAAGTCAAGTGCTGAACACTTCTGTGAACTTTGGTGCAGCTTTCTCTTTCTGTGGTTAGGAAATGGCCTTTGACTACCCAACTGCAAACTGGAGGGAAGCATCAGAGTGGGAAGAATGAATGAGGGGCATGAGTTGCAAGCTGTTTCTTGGGGCAGATAATGAAAAAGATAAAAGTTGAGTGTACTCAGTTTGTTCGCAAACCGGGCAGAAACACCAATCATGTAGTGGTTTCACGTTCACAGAATTCTGTTTGCCAAATTTAGTGTAGTGGCCTCAAATCACTTTCTTTCTAAAATCATCTTCGTCTCTAAAGCTGAGACCTCTTTTTACCCCAGGAGCAGGGGGCTTACTCCATTCAAAATTCTCAATTAAATCTCAATTATATCAGTCCACAACATTTGACTATGTAGAAAATGAGGTTTAAAACAACTTTTAGAGGTTAAGGATAGAGTAAGAGGTTGTTAGTTATAGAATTGTAAAGTTAAGGTAAGAATTAGTAATAATGTTAGTTACTAGAAACTCTGTATTCATTCTGAAACTTTTTTTGGGGATGTGCCTTATCAGAGCCCTCTGTCAGTCTGGAAGGCGGTTTCCATGGTAACTCAGGACTTCTGGCCACTGTTATCAGGTCTTAACACCCTCTGACTATCCCACCTCCCCCCCCTGCCTCTGTAAGCCCCCTGCCTCTGTAAGCCCCCTGCCTCTCTTAGCCCCCGGCTCTGTAGCCTCTCCTGCAAGCAAGTCACAACACGCCCATATGGTAATTAGATGCAAAGCCTCACGAAAATCGACACAACGTCCAGAAATCAAGCAATAATTCTCCCCAACAACAGCCGCAAACAAAATAATGACAACAATGAAGACATGAGTGTGAAACCCGACAGATCTTCATCTCAAAACCAGCCGTCTTTATCTCGTCGTGACTGCAAAGATATTCTAAACTACTGACCCCTCAGCAGAAACAGACTGGAATTGGTAGGGAGTATCTGCTCCTGTGAGGGGGGAGTGGCCATTTCCTCACCTGGCCGTGCAAGCGGCAGGGTGCCCAGCCCCCCTTCTTCTCAGCACTTCAACGAAGACCATATTGCTCTCCCAAGCACCTATATATAAAAGAGCTGTTTCTTTAATAAAGGCATATAAAGGAGGAAACATTGTCTCCTTGCCCTCATATTTCACAACTAGAACCAGCATTCCCCCAAACAGCATTATGATATTATAAGGAATAGTCAATTTCTCCATGATTTACACTAGAGAAGTCCAGCTAGAAGTGTCTGCTTCCTCAATCTCTTCTTCCAATCAGTCCTTTTTCTCTCGCTCCACTGACTTCGTGCTGGGTCTTCTGTAAGTTCACTCTGTCCTTTTTTTGTCTCTCTCAGGGAAAGGTTAAGCCTTGGAAGCTTCATTTTGCCAGGAAGTGTTAAATCTGCCCAGGCCTGCAGTGGTCATGTGATCTTCCCACCCCTCAGGGATAATTGGGGCAACTGGGGCCGTAGCTGTTATCAGAGGCCCAGCTGGCGGCTCCCTCCCGGCTCGGCCGGCTTTAAAATTAGCTGATGTTAAGCTGCAGCCTCCCCTTCCCTGCCGAGAACTGATGGAGCCCAGCCAGGCCTCAGGCCACCTCAGGCCACTCCCCCATCTATCAGGGTGAAGCGGAGGAGGCCCGGCCGGCCTGGGCTCAGAGGCACGGCCAGGCCCTGAGCCGACTTCACCCCCAGGAGGGGGAAGCGGCAGGGGCCTAGCCAGCCTGGCTACTCTTCAGAGTGGCTGCTGGGGCCGGTTGTTACCTGCCGCTGGCCGGAAGGAAAAGCACCTGGCTTGGACACCCTCAAGATTTAAATGGATATTTCCCAGAGGCGTATCTAACTCCTTAATTGGTCAACCAAGCTGTCAAGATCTGCTATAACTTCCTTAGGAAAAAACTCACATGTGTTCTAGCTCACATCCACTCACATCCACTGCATTGAAAAACGAAGGTGCAGTCAAAAGAAAGAGGCAAGGGCACACTGAGTGGACCCATGATCTTGGTTGTGTATGGCTGGAGATTGCAGAGCACAAAATGATGCTTTCCCATTGAAGGCACACCTGGATGGTGCTCTGGAGAGTTGGATCTGCTCAGTGCCTTTGTTCAGTGTATCCTTACCTTGTCAATGTGCAGCTTTTCTGATTCATTGTTACAGACCACGGGGCCTAATTTGCAGAAGTGCTAACTTGCAGCTGCACATCAAGTAAATGTGCTTTGAACCAATAACCATAATGTTGCATTAGCTGGTTCAAAAAGTCAGGTATGAAGCATCTCATTTAGGCACAGAAAATTCCTTTGTAGTATTGACATTATTTTCTCTTTGCTTATAATCATGCTCAGAAGTGTCTGTAGGGCGGAAATCCCCTCACCTCAAACAAATGGCATTTTTTTCATAACACCTCTAATGTTTATGAAATCCTAATATTATTCTGTCAGATTTTATAAAAAGCCCTAAGGCTTTTTAAATTAATAATTCTGTTGTTAGAGGAAGCTTTGAACAGTGTGCTGCAAATATCCCATTGAGCAAGGGATATACTGTAAGTCAGAATACAAACAAGCTGGGCTGAGGTGGACTTTGCACAGATGATAAAACATAAGGCTGTTGAGTTGGTTGGGTTTAATCAAACAAAACACAAGTGGAGTACTGTGGAGTAAGAGGGAGGTGAGCAGTATGGTAGTTGATCTGTGGTCCCAGGCCAGATGAGTCCTTCACCTAAAAGGAGGTTTCATTTCATTTAAGTGGATAATTTTGAAGGTGGTGAAAAGGCCAAGTGAACTGTGGAAATGAACACATGGAAAGATAAATACCAGACCACATACAGAAAGAGGAAACTTGATCAGGTGCTGTACACCTGCCAAATAGTCAAGAAACTATTGAAGAACAGGGGGAGAGGGGAAGAAGAACGTAGCCAGCAGAAGCACAAGTGTAGGTATGTGCTAGTAGAGTGAGCTGGTGGTGGACACAATCAGCACTTGGGCATCAAGAGCAGTGCTGAGACAGCAGAATTAATTGCTGCAGCGATTTCCTGTGTCTGTCCTCTAGGTTTAGACTCAAGAAGGCAAACTGGTGCTTTTCTCATCCTCTGTGGAGGGGACAGCATTTGCTTCTGGCTCTTATCTACGGCATTGTCTAATCCTGTCCGCTAGGCATTTTCCTTCACTAGTGACTGTTGGCAATGCTTACATAAGCCATACACTGCCCTTTTAAAATAAGAAGAACATGGGGGTTTGTGACCCAGGCTGCAGTCTTCACACATTTGGGGGTCACCAGATGTGACCCGGGCTGCAGTCCTCACACAACAGGGGTCATCAGATGTGTTTTGTCGAGGCTGGGAGTGTCCCACTTCAGGGACAGAAAGATGAGCAGGCAGACACAGCAGTGTGAGGGAACAACTCTTCTCCACTTTATTCAAAAATCTGACTCCATTATATACATTTTTACAGAGGTCAAGAGATTGGCTACTTCAGGTTGCCACCTCTCAACCTGGATGGTGGACATYACCATCAATCATTTCTTCTCTCAGAGGAGAAGTATGTAAACATTCTGAAAATAGACATTGTTTACATGAAGCTGTGTGAGAAATGCAGCACAAAGACAGAAGGCAGAAAACTCAGGGCAACAGGGTTTTTTTAATTAAAATTGTATATTTGAGTTTTATTGCTTGCTTGTTTTGCATCACAGGAGGATTAACTGGAGCATTTGGCTTAGCTTCTTTATGCTGTGCACTCACATGTATCCTTTCACCATGTCCCCTCCAATTCATATTCTTACCAAAATAAGCAGTCCTGGTTGTTCCTGTTTACTGGCAATTTCACTGGATGAGCCATGGTCCTTTGTGAAACCCTTGGGGTCACTCAAATTAATAGTATTTTTATTTATGTGCAGATTGCTTTCTGAGACTGTTATGTTTATTTTTGTTGTAGAATAGGGCTTATTAATAGGGCGAGTTTCAAAAAGTTATCACCTAAAGATGTCAGGTGGAAAAAAGGAGGAAAAACTGAGAAATCCGGAGAAATTCCAGGAGCAGTTAGCCCAGCTTTGGCCCCAGGAATGGTTCTGGGACAAAGTATTAAATCGTCAATTTAACAAATGCTGAAGATGATGAAGTGGTTAAAAAATCTCARTAGGTTTGTGAAAAACAAGTAATTTCAAGTAATCCAATGCCTTTTTTGGGCAGGATAATAGACACAGTACATGGGGGGGGGGATATGTAATTTGACTTCTGTTAAGCTTTTGACATTTTTCTTATGGTATCTTTTTATACTACACAGGAAATCGTGTCCAGCTTGAAAACACTGCACACAGTGGAGTGGATACCATTCAAAACTTATATTTCCCTGCCAGAGTAAGAGGGCATTTAAAGTGAACCAGCTGGTTTCTCTTCAGTATTTTCATTAAGGACTCAGGTAATGGAGTGGGGGTTAAGTGCACAGAGGGTGCCACACTGTTAAGCTGTAAGGATGATGGAAGAAAAAACTAGAATGCAAAAGGACTTGGTTAATTTGGCAGAAAAGGCTAAACCAACAGGACCAGGTTCAGCTTTTCGAAGTCCCATATGTGAGAAAGATAAGAGACAAGCTGGGGTAGAAAATGGAGAGTAGTAATGTTGGGGTACAAATACCCTTGGACCCCATTCACACAGGCCCAGGAGTGTCCAAAGATGTGACGACTGAGTTAAAACCTTCCAAGAAACTAAAACACATAAATCCATCCAGACATGAGGTAGAAATGCAGATTTAGTTTTAAATAAATAGAGGATTTTTAACTGCCTTAAAAATAAGAGCCTCTGTTATTAGGTAAGAAAGAGACCTAGTACCCAGTTTAAAGTTCAGTGATCTTGCCTTGTGCAAAGTTAGTTAAATTCTAGTCATAATAAAAAAAAAAAGTAAAGTTGCTAGAAATTCCTAGATAGAACAGATAGAACTACGTGTGTAGAATTTGTGTAAGAATTTACAAAAACTAACGCACATCAATTTTAGCTTAGGATAGGTCCAACACTTTTTTCGAGAGTTCGTGTTTAAGTCTGATTGGCTAAAATTGGAATAAAATGCACTAAGAATGTAAGAAAAGCACATGCTTAGGGAATACGGAATATGGGTGCTGTTGTTGCTGTTGCCTTTACTGCTGCTGATAAGGTGCTACCACTTCTGCTTGGGACTTAGAGAGTTTATGTTAGAAGGCTTCTGCATACTGATATAGACTCTAACAACTTTGCCTTTTCGGGACTGATGTAATGATGCAAAAAAGGACTTCCTTTTACTACTACCCAGCTTCCATTCTTCAATGAAGATGCCCAGACCTCTTGGCGTCATAGTAACTGCCCAGGAGTGTAAATGTCAGGGAAAGATACTGGAGTGGACAACAGCAGAATTAGTATTTTTGCGGAAGCATATATTTCTTTGGTTAATAAGAATGTGGATAAATTGGAGGTAGCTCAAGGGAGCGTTTAGAAAGCACAGAATGAAAATCAAAAGAAGTGGTTGTGTTTTAATATAAATAAAATTGACAGGAAAACAGTATCTTGGTTTGCAACAAGTTTTGTACAGAGGGTGGCAGCTATTTGTTCTGCTTTCATACTTGAGACAAAATAGTAACACATTGGTCCCATGTGGGAGAAAGAAATTCAGATTGGAGTTTAGCGATGATGTAAAATGGAAGGGTTCTGGACATCTCTGCAGCTGTTGAAGACCGACCAGATATTTTTTAGGAATGAGAATTGAGATGTACCCAACCCCTCTGTTAATACACAGGATTGAAAAGTAAGGTGTCTTCAGTACCAAATTGACTCCACTTTTCTAAGACTGCTCTTATCCCCAAGTAAATTAGTTGGGTTTTTTTCCTCATCTTTTAAATAAAAGGTAAGGAAAAGGTAAGGGTAAAGAGGTAAAACTGTAATCCCTATCTGAATATAACTCTGAGTTAGTGTCTTCCTTTCCAGAATGGTTGTTCTTGTGGTGCTCTGATAGCCTTTTCTATATTCTGTCTGAAATCTTGCTCATTTGAGGTCTTTTATCTGTGGGATGGCTGTTTCTGCTGAAACACTGAAAATGTGCTTCAAGAGTCAATTTGAACTGTTAGATCTCATATGATACCTGTTAAAATTTTAAACTTACAAGCTAGGCCAAACCAACTGGTGTAAAATATAAGCATGGGAGACGCTCAGTAGAACAAGTGACAAAAAGCCTCACCAGACTTTACCCAAAATGAAAGGATGTGCAAGGCTTTATTTGTGCAGTGAAAAGACCTGTTGTTTTCCTGTTAGTAAGTTTGAGAGGAGGGGAGGTGTTGGACTGAAATAACATGTGAGAAAAGCAAGATACATCATGTATCTGGAGCATGATAGGGAGCAAAAACTAGAGAGACAAGTCATTGGATTTGTGCTACTGAAGAAAAATTCTGTGTTGTCTGTGGGCTGGGCAAGGCTGTGAGTAATGACAGCCTATAGCATTGAATCCTGTGATTGTGAACACAGAACTCCATGCAACCTGTTAGGTAAACATGATTTCTACCAAAAATTACTTGGCACCATCATGTTATCCTTCTCCTCATTAAAACAACTGTCAGGATCCTGAATTTTGAGGTAAATTGAGAAAAAATTAATGTATATTACAAAACCTAGTTCAAAAGAAATGCTGTTCAGAGAAATAAAAGTTATCTGATCTCATCATCCCTCCGTCATGGAGATGACAGGTAGTGCTTCTTTCTCAGACCCCATGCTCCAAACAATTGAGCAACCCACTGTCCTTTTCTCACTCCATTTTCCATGCTTGTACAGAAGTAAGGCAGAGAAGACATGCAAATTGTTGACTGAAGATCTAAATCCTACTTCTATTTCACTTCTGCTCCCAACTAACCAAGAACTAGAAAGCTGAAATTCTTTCAGTCCTGTAGAGAACTGCAATAGACGAGCACAAAGCTCTGACAATACTTCTTTAAGTCTTGGAGGTCTGTTGGAAGCCATTTGGTTTCAAACTGGTGGGGTTGGCTTTTTGTTGTTTTTGTTTTGGGTTTTTTTTGTGTGTGTGTGTGTTTTGGGTTTTTTGCTGGGAGGGCTCTCTTTCTCCTAATGGAAAGAAAAGATTCTTATAAAGGAAGAAGCAGTAAGGTTTCTCTCATTTGATATCACAGTTATATTTTTGATATGTTTCATTAGAGCTTCGGTTCTACTGCTCAGTCTTTTACGACCACTGTCTTGTGGGCATAACAACTTGTATCATGAACCAACACCTTTTCTTCTGCCATGAACTATAATGCTGTTGTTCAGTGAGCCATCAGATGTTGTTGGATTTTCCAACTCTGGATGTGTCTTGTTTAATAGTTTACATGGCAAAACCAGGGCTGATAGGTGTTTTGAGAAGGTGATTTTAAAATTACTGTTGTGTTTCAAGGGTTCTGTGCCACAAGTAATCTGACCATCTCCTGAGTACGGGGTAAAATATTTTTTGTTTGTAGAAAAGAGTAAAAGGAATCAAATATTTTTTTGATAGTAAGACCTAGATGTAGAACAAGTCCTGACATTGGTAAAGTGGTTGTTCTGCTCTTTCAGATGTGGCATAGGGAATAAAATGAAGAAAAATGACCTTTTGCCAATGATAATGCATTCATGGGTCTGTTTGCACAGCTCAGTATGAAATGCCTTTATGAAATTCTGTCATATGAGTGACACATGTCAGATGAAGCTCTTAAGGGATATCTGGCATCATACACACAACAATTACATGTTTGATTGCACAGAAAAGAGTATCAAATGATGCCAGCAGCTTCTCTTAATGTCAGAAGCTAAATTCAAGCCCAACTCTCAAGCATGTTTTACATACTTTCTAAAGCTGTCATTCTGTGATATTCTGTCTTTGGTTCCTCTTCTTTCTAACAGAGTTTTTTCTTCCAGCTTTATTCTTCAGATGTGTATTATCAAGTTGTGTAATCAATGTAGTATTAAATTGTAAAGCTCTGTATTTAGGTCCCACACTCCCAGTAACATCTCAGCCTGACCAAGAGTTGCATTCAGAGCTGACTTCTGGGTTTCTGTTACAGCTGTCGATCACAGGCCTGAGGCAAGCAGATATTGGGATTATTTACATTCATGTTCTCGTCTGTGCCAAAAGCAGGTATCAGCGTCTGCATTCGTATCATCTGGCAGCAGCTTCTCTGTGATGAAATGTTTTACTTTTCAGCACAGAACCTCTAAAGTTGCTTAAAAATACTAGAAGGACCAGACTAATTTATTGCTAAGTCATATAATGACAGCTATTGGTATGTGAGAAATTATCTTGGAACTATAATCAAATCAAAGAACAAACATTCTTATAAAATACAGTCAGGACTTACTGTTTATTGATATTTGGGGGAAAGATGTGTGCATGTAAATGTACATCCATRTGTCAAGATAAACCTCTTTATAGAATTGCTTATGTTTGTTTTCTATTTTACGTCATGGCATTTGCTAATTAATTACATTTTACACAACTGCAGAACATTTGTCATGCCTCAGTGTGTGTGAAATGCAACTGATCTTTACCACGCAAGAAAGCGATAGAGCATTGTGCTGGTTTGAGGAGCTGGGTCAAGCCCTTAGGCTGGAAAAATCTGGGAAAGACAGAATATGCAGAGAAAACAGATCTAACAGTGTATTTGCTCTTATTGATTTTAGCATAAGTATTTGATACCAGGGTCTACCTAGTGATGGTTTCTTCTTCTTTCTTCTAGTTGGAGAATTCTGTTTCAATGCCTTCAAACAAAGCATTTTAAAATCATTTCTGTTACCCCACAAAGAGGTTTTTTTGGGATCTCTGATGGTTGCTTTTTCCAACAGTGAAGTTTCTGTTCAGTTGTTATCTGTGGCAAGCACCCAAACAACCTGTCTCCTGTCCTTTTTGTTTTGTAGCAGTCTGACAGCAGTATCTGCTTCCAAGACTTCAGTTAGATTGACATTCATGAGCAGAAGATACTCATTTCACCTTCACAGTGCCCTCCTCAAAATCAGCATGATGTTGTGCCATATACATAATTTATCACTTATCCCATGACAGTAAAACTACATGAGGATGTCTCCGACATTATCCAGGGTGACAAGAGAATGATTTTTTTCTGTGTCAGTGTTTCCATCACGCTGCTTATCACTATGAAAACACTTTGTCCATGAAAATCACCCGACCTGTTTGATAACCTTTGTCAGAACATTAACCAAACACCACCTTGAAGCATATTTTAAGGCCTGCTTTTCTGCCATGGGTCATCTCAACTTGGTAACTTCAGTATAACAAATGGAAGATTAGCACATAGACAAAGGTGTAGAGATGGCATTGCTCACTGGGAGTATGTTGATTTTTATAAGCTAAACAGATTAACGCAGTCTTCGTACATGTTAATTCATCCATTAGCACCTCTGCTGTGGTTGCCAATGGGGCTGAATACATTGTTTAGTATCCAGAACCCGAGGTGAGAAGCAGGACACAATCTTACTTCCTCTGAGGCAGGAGGGAAAATGTTTCATTTGATACTTGGGCGGGTAGCCTTCTCCCAAGAGCAAAAATGGGGTGAGCCTGTGCACTTGAACGTTCTCCTGATACATGCCATGATATTGGTACCATCCTCTCCTTTCTGCCCCACCACAGCACCTGTGTAGGGCTTTGCGATTCAGTTTTTCAGAGAAGTGGAGATTGGCAATTCAGGTTTGGTGGTCAAGAGTAATTGTTTAAGTAAGAGGTTTATAACAATTCTGGAAGATATACGGATGAAAACAGACATGCTTCCCTAATCAGAGCTCACAAACCAGTTCCTTTTTCCCAGGAAGCTCTTGGATTGCAAGAATTGCTTAATTATTTCTAGAGAGTAGATAGGAGTATGAAACTCCTGAGCTCAGCTTCAGTCCTTTCAAGGGGCAGTCATATGATAAGGGGAGGGGAGGGGAGGGGAGG
>QVAJ01000689.1:51678-80398 GCA_003546035.1 Mixornis gularis | reverse complement strand
GAGAGGAGAGGAGAGGAGAGGAGAGGAGAGGAGAGGAGAGTATTAAGGTTTTCTTTAAATGTTTAAAATATATGTGTTTTAAGTACAGCTTTTGAATATTTTTTTTTTAACAGATAACAGACACCTTGAAAAGGGTTCAATCTGTAACAGCTGCTTTTGATTTTTCTACTAATTAAGATAGGAGAAAATATATAATTTTTTGATAAGATGTTCTTTATTTCAGTTTTGCAGGAGTTATGCAACAAAACCACATTTATATTGAAACAAATATTGAAGCAAGAATTGAAGTATTTTTCTGAAATTATTGATAATGCTTTTGATTTTTATTTCTACAATCTCTTTTTCCTATAGTCTTTTTTTCTGTGAGTGAAATAGCTTGACAAACTCATGTGTTCTTTTGTATGACTGAAATACGTAGTTTTAATTGAAGAAAAGCAAACAGGTTTGGTTTTCTTTCCTGCATGATAGAATATAACATTGCTTTTCAATGACAGTTGTTAGATGAAAATTTTAAAAACTACTTCCTCTTGACAGTGTCTCCCATTTATATGTCTATTAGATTTCTTTCTTATTATGTCACATTGGAAATTGCTGTGCCTAGAATGAAAGCCTAATGTTATTTTTCTAACTGGCAAAGGTGATCACTTTTAAGTAAGTTTCAGTGAGCTGCTCAGAGATAAGAAATCTGTACGTAACTGTGAAGTAAATGAAAGAAAATATAATGAAATTAGTACTGAGAGTGCTTTGGATTGAGTCAATCACTATCAGCCAATTGCCAGACAGGATTTTGAAAATTGAACTGCACTGTAGTATGAATACTGAATAATTGTAGTATGATTTTGTAAACTATGGTTGCAAGCACCAATCAGAATGTAGCAAATTAACTGCTGGGAAAGTAAATATATAGTTATGCCTCAGTAGGTGTAAAGTGCCTCTGTGCTTTCACTGAGATAGTCCCTTTTAAGGGCAAAAATCTACATATTTTGGAGTTCATGTAGCTTGCTGGTATTTTCTGGTGGAGAGGAGATAATGTCCCTGAGGTCACTTTCATTTTGTTGCATTAAGGTAAAGGCCTCTGAAAATGGATTAAGAATGAGACTTAGATTTCAAAAGCATTACCATAAAGTGTATTTGATGTGAAAATGGCTTTTTGTTCATATTCCAGTTATTGTGCTCATTAGATACTATATTGGTTAAAAAAAAGCAGCCATCAGTGAACTGTAATGGATACATGAATTACTTCTCACTATCTTTCCTATTGCATTATGTATCATTCTGCTTGGAGCACAGTATTAACATTATTTTCTCAAAAATAACATTTTCTTCAATTCTGTGACATTTTAATCAAGAAATGAAAAAATATTATTTATACTCATGCTGAAAAATATAGGTTTATTCCTTTGTACTAACTTCTGTAACTGAATTTAAGTAATGTTGCTTTTGCCGAGGCTGGGCGTGTCCCACTTTAGGGACAGAAATAAAGCAGGTACAGAAGCATGGCAGTGTGGAACAAGCTCTCTCTACTTTATTTACAATCTAACCTTTTATACATTTGTACAGAGGTCCAGAGATTGGCTAGACAGGTCACCACCTCTCAACCCGGATGGTGGACACCACCATCAATCATTTCTTCTCTCAGAGGAAAAGAATGCAAACATTCCAAGAATAAACATTGTTTACATCAGAAACTATGTGAGAAAGCCTCTGCACAGAGACAGAAGGCAAAAACTGAGGGCAACATCTCACCCTTTTTACATTAATTAAAAGAAAAAAACAAAAAAAGAAAATGAACATTGTTCAGTTTCTGTTCATGAAGGACCATCGAAGTGATCGCTCGTGTCATTGACATCAGAGTTGTCACTCAGTGGTTCCTCCACTGGTTGACCTTCATTTGGTCACAGTCTCCTGCTTCAACATGACAGGATTATTAGAATTCTGCAGCACCAGTAAGGTGCTTGATGACATGCAAAGCTTTTGCCAATTGAATTTGCGGGGTTCACCCTGCATTCCCCGTTTTTGTTTTTGAAGAACTGGGCCTCAGTGGCACAACACCGGTTCTTCAGCAAATGAAACAAATCAAGATTTCTGACACCCTTCAAATTGGAATGACACAACCACTGTGCCATGTCAGCCACAGAAATGGAATCCATGACCAAATCAAAAGGTTTCTGGGAAAACTTTGGAAATGCCATGACAGCAGCCCTAAATTCAACCAATTGGGCTGATCCATCCTCATGACCTTCCAAAGGCAGACCTTTTGGCTGCCCCTCAAAGCCATCCTTCCAAGCAACAATGGCCCGTCTCATCCTTCCCAGACCGTCTGTAAAGACAGTGGGTCCTTGCACTGGCTCCTGGGTATTTTTAAAGAATTTTGCCACTTGCAAGAGCTCATGGCTGGGCAGATGACAAGCAATCTGCCCTGAAAAATTTTCCAGAGCATTGGCAGAAAAACTGCTTGCAAAGCTCCAGTCAAATTTCTCCCGTAATACCGAGAGTATGAAATCTGCACCCATCAATTGCAAACACTGTTGCCTGCATTTAATTATCAATCGAGCAATGAGCTCAAACAAAGTAATTTGCCTCTTTTGCGGCTGAAATCGAGCAATTAGCTCAAAAAATGTATTTATGTATTTGCCGTCTCTCGCGGCTGATGGGGCAGGATGACCCAGTCCAAAATGTGCAAGATCGGACCATTCATCATTCCATCCGCCAGTGATACCTGTGGGATGCAAATGAATCACAAAAAACAATCATTCAGATTCACAATGAGGATACTTTTCAGAGGTCTTGTAACAACCTCCATCTCCCAGAATCCTTTCAATGCAGAAAACAGGAATGTTCCAGGGACTGGTTTCCAGATGATCCAGGTCCAACAGCTCCCGAATCAAGTCACGAAGGGCGACGAATTCATCCTGAAAGAAAGTCCATTCCAGATGCCAAATGGCAAAGGAGAGACTCACAATGTCCACTCCAAGGACAAACAGGGTAAAATGGTTTCAGGACAGTCTCTGACCAGAACAACAGTCYAGTGAACTTGAGGCAGCCCAGTAACTTCAGAGCAGCCACCTTCTCGCCACCAGCTCTTTGTCCTGGAACAGAAGACTCAGAAAACACAGATTAAACAAATCTGGTCCTGTCAGGGACAGTGACAGGGGCAGGTGGGTGTGGGGATTAAGCTTGCCCAGCAGACCTCCATTGGGTCTGAGGATTGGGAAGACACTCGTGTCTGAGCATGTCTCCCTTTTGGGCTTCTCTGCCTGTTTTCCAAGCCTGATAGAGGCTGGCCATTCATATGAATCATTGCCTTACAAACCTCGGCTATGTGATTTGGCCTTCCACACCATCCATAAAAACAAAGGAGTGGTCCCCTTTTTCACTTTCTTCCTTTTTTTCTTGCTGGCCTGAACATTTGCCCGTGCCTGCTTCCCACCCTGCTGGCCCTTGCAGGTTGGCTGCAGGGGGGTAGCCACATGTTTTTTGCGGCCAGCTCCCTGAATCACAGGGAAAACTTTCAAACTGCTCAGTGAGACATCTGCGTCCACTGAATCCTGTCCCTCAGAGTGCACTGGGACAGGGGCGAAAGCCTGTCTCACCGAAACTGCAGAGCTAGAGAATACATCCCTGCCCTGCAGGAAGCACCGTGCCGAGCCACAGCCATGCACTGCATCAGCCTGTGCTCGGACATCATCAGTGCCATCTTTCCCCTTACAGCGCCAAAGCCAGAACCTGCCTCTACGTTAGAGGCGACTGCACGCGCAGTGCCACCCCGGCTCTGCACGGGGGGAGAGAGCAGCACTGGAGGGGGGCATGTCCACCTTGGAGGCAGCTGCACGGGCAGCTCCGCTCTGCCTCACCACGGGGGGAGAACGGAGCAGGGATGGGGACGTGCCCCGCAGCGCCGCAGCACTGCCAAGCGTCCCATTCAAGGACGCAGGGGAATGGGGGGGAATGTGCCATGAGGGGGGTGCCGTGCGTGACTCGTGAATGAGAGAAAATTTCGGAGGTGACGGGCTCCTGGAGGAGTCTGTTTCGACAGCCCGAAGACCCAAAGAGCGCCACCCCAGTGCCAAGCCCCTTGACCGAGGCACGGCAGCACGGGATCATGGCAATGCCCACAAGAAAGCTCCGCTGGCACCTCTGCCGGACGGRGCTCCAGCCCGCTGTGTGGCGGGCTTCTCAGTCTTGGCTGAGTGCGGCTGCATGGCAGGGAGGCCCGGGGCTTTCCTCGTCAGCACTCCGGAATGGCAGAACTCCGCGCCGTCCCTTTCCACCGAGTATCTTGCATGAACAACACAATGCGGACAGACTGCGGTGACTGTCCGCCCTCCTCGGTCCCAGCGCGCTTTTGGCGCCTTCACYGCCGGGAAGGTGCGGGGGGAGGAATCGCCCTTCCCCCGCCGTCACCACGGCCGCAGACGCAGCAACGGGGGAGCGGAGCGCACTGGCCGCTCCGGTCCCACGGGGCTTCCATGAGCCCCATGCGCCTCTGCCCCCTGTCCACGGCGGGCTGAGGCCGGCGGGGGGACCCCGTGCCTGCGTTTGCGCGTACGGGTGGGGTCCTCCACTCCGGGGACCCTGCGCCCGTGTTGGCGGGTACGGGTGGGGTCCTCCTTACTGGGGACCCCATGCCCGCGTTTGTGGGTGTCCCGCCCATGGGGAGAGCTCCCTTACTGCTGCTTCTGTGTGTGGGGGAACTCGGTGGTCCCGTCGACAGTGTGTCCGCGCGGGAGGAGTCTAAAGCTCCCAACTCCAGTGTCAGAACGACTGCGCGGGAACAGGAGAAGAAACTTCACCACCTCCCCTGGCACCCAGCCCAGGAGAGAGCATCAGGCTGGAGCCACTCTGCTCCGAGACCTCAGAGGGAGGCTGCAAGTTACGCAGCACTCCTTCCAGCCTTTTCCATGTTGCTAGCAAGCTCAAAAAATCCACACTGAAATCCACAGTAAAAAATTGGTGCAGATGGTCACCTAAGGCTCTCCACTCCAAGGTGGAAAAAGCTGCCTGGGCATTACAGAAAAACCCATGGCTTTTAGCAAAATAAAACAACGCCCGGAAGTTCCCTGCAGAAACAGAGGCTTCTTCTCTCTCCAGGACCCTAAGCCAAAGGTCCACCAGGAGAGAGTCATCTGAGGTAGGGGGAGAAGTCATCTCTCACCTTCACCTTCAGATACACGGCAGTGTGAAGTCACAGACACAGGCTGCAAGCTCCCACTCGTCAGGGGGGGGTCACCAGATGTGACCCAAGCTGCAGTCCTCACACATCCAGGGTCACCAAGTGTTGCTTTTGCCGAGGCTGGGCGTGTCCCACTTTAGGGACAGAAATAAAGCAGGTACAGAAGCATGGCAGTGTGGAACAAGCTCTCTCTACTTTATTTACAATCTAACCTTTTATACATTTGTACAGAGGTCCAGAGATTGGCTAGACAGGTCGCCACCTCTCAACCTGGATGGTGGACACCACCATCAATCATTTCTTCTCTCAGAGGAAAAGAATGCAAACATTCCAAGAATAAACATTGTTTACATCAGAAGCTACGTGAGAAAGCCTCTGCAGAGAGACAGAAGGCAGAAACTGAGGGCAACAAAGTAACAAGTACTTTTTACAAAATTCACCACCAGCAACATCAAATGCATACAAGGCCAAAATGAAGATTTAAGGGGAAGATTTTCAATGGCATATATCAGTTAGCATTTCCTTTTCCTTTGGAGATCTCTTCTGCTTAATTGGGGTAGAATGAGCCATTTTAAGTTAATTCAGTGTTATTATATTAAGTAGAGCACCCTGAATGTTAATAGCTGAGCACTGGCAAACTGGGGAACCAAAGCGATTCTGATTTCTTTTCACTGTGGTATCCATCACTCTTGACTACATTTTGGGCTACTCTGTAAGCATAAGTTAAGAGTTGTTTGCTGTGGTTTATAGTGATGTCTGAGGTGCTCATGCTGTGCTTGCAGTAGTGCAGGGACCAATTTGAGTGCAGGGGGGTAGTGAGGTTTCCCTTCCCAGGAGCCAGGGCTGCCTGGGGACGCCACCCAGGAAGATTTATTGATAGCCAGAGAAAGAAGCTTGCAGGGGGCCAGTTCCTGGGGATGAGAAGAGTTTGTGATAGAGGCTTGCCATGGCAACTGGCTCTGGGGAGCTGCCAAGGTAAAGAGGGAGGTGGAATGACAGAAAAGGCCTAGGACAAGCAGCATGAGGAGCTGATAAAAGCTGTCCCAAGGGTTGTAGCAGGGTCTCAGAGAAGCATGTTGCCTTGGATTGCTGATTTGACATTATACTGGGGACATGCAGAAAGCTGGGAGAGAGACTTAAGGCATGGGTAGATACACAGAGCTGCCAAAGTTGTGAAAGTGCAGATGGCGAAGCCTCAGGAGCCAGCTGTGCCTAAGGTGAGAAGGCTGAGGGCAGCTGAGATGCCCATGGGTTTCCAGGAGTTGGTCCCTGGGGTGGAGATCCCCTTAAAAGCACACTCAGGTGGAAAGTCTGTGTTGTACTCATGGGAAAAGAATTGCCCTTTAGCTCAAAATTTAAGCATAAATTGTAAATCGGCACTGTGCTTCGCTTTGGCCTGTGTGGCAGGCATCAGATAGAGCTGCTCTTTTAACAGTAGTCGAAATTGTATACATGTGAAAAGTCATTTTGGTCTCTGTTATTAATTATTTAATAAGGACCGATGGAATGAACAAAAAAGATTGAGTGCCTTTAAGTACAGAACATAGACATTTCCCTGGCCAAGCTTTAATATTTGATGCAGAGATTGTTTTTATGAGTAAGCATATGGTCACAGCAGGTGCTAACTAAAATGGCCTGAGAAGAGAATGTGATTTCCCTTCCCTCCACCTATCTTCCAGCCCAGAGGATGTGCTGCCCGTAGTGAGTTCTACTGAGCAGTGTGAGAATCTGCAGCACAGCAATCCTTCTCCTTTAAGATGTGGGTTGCRCTTCTCCATGATTGCTGCAGCAATGAGCTTTACCCTCTAGGAGCAGTGTGTACCTTCACGATCTATTTCTTCATTTCCAATTCCACACTGCAAACTTCCTGGGTACAGTTCCCAGACGGGTGGTTTGCCACGAGCTTGCTGGTGGTGGATGCATCAGGACAGTTGKGAGGAAGGCAAGGAAATATGCTGTGCCCTTAGCTGGGAACATGATAGAGAGCCAGTGCATGAGGAACCGTGTTACCCTTTTGCCTCAAATAAACCCCAGTGCGCAAAGCAGCTGTGAAGAGACCACACAGGGCAGTGAGCCCAGAGCTGGCCTGGGGGTCATTGTGGCCCTGCAGTGGGGGAAAGATGGCAGTTCCCTGGGTCCAGCTGCCCCAGTGTAGGACTCCAAGTCCTGCTTTAGAGGTGTGAATTGAAAATTTGTCTCTTTTGGGCTGGCTGCTCTCAGTGTCCTCTGCAGCCCTATATACTGCAAGGCCTATAGGCAAAGATAAGAGTGGGCACAGCCACTGTTTGGCTGAGGCAGCCATTTGCCAGTGGTGCCCCTCATGTGGCCGCTGTTTGCCTGAGGCAGCCATTTGCTTGCTGAGCCCTGTGTGGGGTGGCCATTGACCTGAGGCAGATGTTTGCTGGGACTCCCCATACATGGTGGCCATTTGCCCCAAGGAGCTCTTTCCCCAAGGCTTCTCGTGTGGTGGCCGTGTGGTGGCTGTTTGCCTGAGGTGCCTCATGTGCAGAGGCCATTTTCTGGAGGTAGCTGAGGTGCTGGTTTCATCCCTGTGGGGACAGTGTGTCCTGCAGGCTGTGACATGGACACAGTGACAGGGAAACAGTGCTGCCAACACACAAGAGCAGGAGATTGATGACAGCCAAGAGATGACAAGGAATGCAAGAGGCAGCTCTGTGCTGCTCTTTGACCCATCATATATGCAAGCAGAAGGCAGCCCGTGAGGAACAGCCATAGGGAAACTTACCTGGAGTGACTGATCTTGGAAATCAGGAAGCTTCCTAGGGAGGGCTGTGTTGGTGGCTTCACTTCTTGTACCTTGATGCCCGAGTGCAATACAACACCTTGAGGTCCATCTCTGCCAAAAGATCAACATTATGTTATTCCAGTTCCACCACAAATAGTAGTCACCCAAGCTACTGAATGCTGTAAGGGAAAATAAGTACTCTAAAGTTTTGTTCTATTTTTCTAACAGGCTTGGTCCTAATTTCACAGGTTAGTAGAGAATCAAGAGGATTCCCAGAGGATCACCTCATAATAGTAAAATAATGACATCATTTACAAAGGGATGGAAAGTAAAGCCATTGAGAATAAAATATACCAAACTAAACACAACTTTAGAAAAAAACATTGAACTATGGTTTGGAAATACTGGGGTTTTTTTAAATAGATCTTGTGATTCTTTATCTATGAAAATAAACAGGCACTTAGTTGAATAGGAGTGCTGTATAATTTGTCCATGTTTTAATCCAAATTTTAATCATGCACATACAAGTTGGTAACAAATAACTGTGCATCCTTATTTTCCTAAGAGCTCTGATCCAGCAGTGTGAAAACCCTTTGAATGTGCAAGGAGGAAGAAATCACTGAGAAGAGCAGAGAGAATAAAATATGATGCCTCAGTAAGTAAGAATGCAGAGACAGGAAGGGGAAAGGCACAAGTTCAGGAGACTGTTGGAAGTGAGGAAGATGATGGGAATGGATAACTGCATAAGAAGAGACACAATGAACAGAAATGAAATGAGGGAGGAAAATGTCAGATGAGGAATGGTGCTGTGTTGCAAGCAAGGAGCCGAGTATCAAATGAACACCATTATTATTAGGTTTGATCTCCTTGTTTATTCTTTATTCCCTATATTTATGTGGTTACAGAGTAGAGCAGGCACAGCTAAACAATTTATGATTGGTTAAACTCTCAGGCTCAAGCATTCTAAATGATTGTTCATTGGCTCATGTCTTTTGGCAGCAAATTCTTCTTTGTTCTGTCTTATGATCAGCATTTTTGTCTTAAGCATCTATGAGAAGGCACAACAACTTGTTACATGTCTTCAGCTTCCGTGAGGGTACATCCATGAAAAGGACCAACAAGCTATTACATTTGCTACTTTCTTGCTAATTCAAGGCAATGTAAGAACAGCACAGCACACAGCAGGCACAAAACCCCATACTGTTCCCTGATAGCAGGGATTGTTCAAACCTCCTATCAATAGATTGTGGCATCTCTCTTCTAAAAATCCTTCTACAGTGCTGGGTGTAACATTGTCATGGGACAGTCAAACTCGTTTGTGGTGTGTAGGAGATGAACGTGGGTGTCTTGAATACTCCCAAAAAGCTGTGTGCCATGGCAACCACAGGGTCTTCACCTCTTTGCTTGCCACCATATCTATAATTGATGTCTTCTAGGGTTTGTCCCCTTGTGGCTGGCCTAGTCTGGATTTGCTTGTATGTGGGACTCCCCTTGAAGGCTTTTCCTAAACAGGTGCAAAACCTAATGGTGCCTGGTTGCTTGCTTATTCTGCCTCACAGGTATTTGAAAGTACCGCTTTTGAAAGGCTGTGTGCTAAAGCTACATTTATTCCTCTGGGCAGCATGAAAGAATAACCCATCTCTTTGGACAACGTAACATTCTATTCCTTGCCTGGAATAAAGTTTAGTTTGTAAACATCTGTGAAATCGGAGAGCTCTTGCAGTGCAAGTGCTGCCTCACTACCATTTTCCAAGAGGAAGAGATGGCAAAGCTCCCAGTGGGATGGGGGAAGATGGTGCCCTGCTGCTCCCTGGAGAATACTTTAATGTTCTTTGCTTGGCAGTGCACTATCACTTGCTCTGGGTGGCACGTGCTTCTTCGATCTCCCCTGGAGAAGTCTGAAATGCAGTCACTGCATACAGAATCTCAATAAATAATGTGAGTTGAAAACCAGACAGGAAATAAACTCATCTTTACTGTGAGACATATAGTCTTGTCTAATACCTGGGGAGTGTCATCTGAAGTCAGATGAGATTTTCAGAAAAATTCCTTAGTCAGACACTGTTTCTTTGTGTCAAAGTAATTTTTCTCTCTGGATTTACCTAACCTGGTGGATGCCTCCAGGAGGGAAAAGAAATCTTTTTAAATCATGATAGCCACAATCATACAATTGAATCTTTTTTTTTTATACAGTAGCTGTTGCAAATGCTGTGTTGGAAATATTGGTATTAGGTGTGGCTTATTGGTATGCACTTGTGGGGAAAAAACAAGGCAGAACAATAAGAATTCTGTGATGGTTGACTGGATTGAGACAACTTTTGTCTTGGCTATCATAAAAGGGAATATTTGGAGTAAGAGTATGCAAAACTGGACATTTGTTTATGATTAAAAAAGATGGAGCGTTGGGAGACCCCTTTGTGGTATAAGTTTGAGTATATTGTAATAAATAATACAATTATTATTTTCCACATAAACTTCACCTCTTCTAAACATTTTGAATTTTCTAATTGAATTTTCAATTCTAGTCTTCATCTGGGATGCTTAGCTTGAAGAAATTTAATGTATTTCTATCTATCAGAATAGATAACTATTTTGATCTAGCTGTGGATTGGTGGTTTGAGAGCATTGAGAAACTGTTACAGTGAAGTTAAGGAGACAGAGAAGTTTTTTACTTAGTTCAAACCCCAATTTTGGGTGGCAGTTTTTCTAATTGCCCACTGGATCAATTGTAGAGATGACATAAACAAGAAAGTTCACGTTGCTGGCTGTAAACTGTTGAAATTGCTTCTCATGTCAAGGTCCACAGATCAATTTTCCAGCCTCCTTGGTATACAGGGTATGGTTTCACCTAGTGATCCTTCATAATTAACAGAAAGGCATCCAATCATTTGAAGATATTAGAAACAGAGAACATGCTGTTTCTTTTCTTATTTCAGCAGTTTATCGTCCTTACCACTAAAAACTTTATCTAATTTCAATTTGCCTCACTTTGGGGCTTTTTTTTGTCATTGGGTCTCATTAGACTTACTCTGCAGAATTTAAGAGCCATGATTACAGGTATTTTCTCGTTAAAAAATTTGTAATCAAGGCGATTTTTTTAGTATCTATTTTGTCTCTTGATTTGATTCAAAAACCTATTCTGTGTGTCTTTCTCAATGTTTCAGTGACCTTAAAACATCAGAAGTCCAATGTGCAGTATTTTATTATGGGTCTCAACAGTGCTTCAGAGGTGAGCAGAACCACCTCCCGATCTCTTGTTGCTTCTCTGCTGTGCAGCCAAGGATCACACTGGAACCTGGCACTGATTTTAGAGTTGCTGCTGTGCAAGGCAGGGGCCCTCGCTCTGTAGGTGTGGATAACAATCTTTATTCATAGCTTTATAACTTTCATCCGGGTGCATTACAGCTTCTGGGGTTTTTTTGTGTAGGCTCAGTTTATCAGCCATATGAGTCCATTCTGATTGAATACCCTCTCCTCTTTGTTTTTTATGGTTCTTACTGTGTTTGCTTTTAGTTGTATTTGCAGGGATGCAATATTTACCTCCAAACTGTAAGTACTGTATCATCAGTGGGACTGACTCCTGTTGTGTCATGATGATGTCTAACAAATGTTTTTAGTATTTCTTTTCTTCTTATTTTCAACACTTAGGTAATTTAGTTGGTTTTTAATCCATTAAATTAAATCCATACTTCAGGGCCTTAAAAACCCTACAAAGGTCTGAGCATTTCTGCTCTTGTCTTTATCAGCCAAACTTGTAATCCCATCAAAGAATGAAGCATCTTTGGCTCTGCAGGGACTGCTCATGGAGAATAGGCTACAGAGACATTTTGAACATCTGTTTTGCTTGACAATTAAAACATTGTGGAATACTGTAAGTAAAACAGGCTTTACTCTTTTTCAGTCCTTAAATGTTTTCAGATATCCATGCAGGTTAATGTTGGCATCCTCTCTATGTGTGCATGTAGTTTATGGAAATTTGCTTGATGTTTTGGTCAGCTTTACACACCTGGGCCTTTTGCTCAAGTTTATATTCAAACTTTATGCTTAAGAGAGGATTTTGGCGCCAGCTTGACCTATTTTTGGTAAATTTATCTCCCCCACCCCAAGGCAAAAATGTGAGAAGTTTGCATTTTTGGCAAAATGGACACCATTTGACTGTGTTGCTGTTCATTCCTCATGATGCTGAAAAATTAGAATGTAGAGTGAATTTGTTTTTCTGTGTAAATATTTTTATTTTACCCATTAAGCACCTGAAGGCTCAAACTGACCTGAATTTGCATTTTTCTTTCTTGGGGTTTTTTAGTCTTGTAACTATATCTTTACAGGTATTGAAAAAATTGAGAGCCTCTTCTATGAAACAAGTTAACTGGTTGTTTGTTATAAGTCCACATGTATAAACCCTCCCCTAAAGCCCCTATTCCTGCATTTTGCAACACAAATGAATTTGTGTTGCAGGCTGATAGCACAGTCATAAGCTCAATTTTCTCTTGCCTGCATGTTTATTTGATGTTAAAGTAAAATAGCATGAATTCTTTCTAAATCTCCCTACCTCAGTAATTAGCAGGGACTTAAGGCTTCAGAAGAAAACCATGTATGAAAAGTGAGTATGTACAGACAGTACAAGGGCAATGTTTGTAGCTTCCTTTGCCCATTTTTGTCCATGTGATTTATTGACTATGATTTGTTTATCAGTTGTGCCTTTTTCCTTGCTTCCATATGGCTTGTTTGTCTCTGTGCACTGGTAAGTAGCTAGAGTGCTGCTGTCAGTAGTTCTGTTGCCTAAGGAATACTTTCTTCTGAGATAAAAGTGTGCTTCAGCTGTGTACCTATCAAACAACCATCTGATCCATCCTTGCTGTGCAGAAGAAAACATCTATTTCCATTAATTTTCACATGGATGACTTCTGTGGAAATTAGGTATTTCATGGGCATGCTACAGCTTCAGCATCAATATAGCACAAACCAAAGTGAAGGTGGGAAAAGGAATTAGCAAATTATTTGATCCTATCTGATGTTTAGAAATGGAATAATTTTTACTTCTCCTTTATAAAAGTCTTCTGCTAGAAAACTAAAACCGTAGAGGGTTTGTGCACTAATTCTATCAATGGCAAAATGTTATCAGCTTTTAATACTAGAAATCAGGGCAAGTATGTGCACTTCCAAGCCCAATAAAAGACTTTATCATGAAGTCTTTAATTGTGATACATAAGAMCAAATATTTAGTCTTAAATATAACTATATGCATTTTGGATTTATCAGAAGTGAGTGAGAGAAGAATAAGACATTCAGGTAAACGCTAGCACTTTGGCATAAAATCAGACACAGAAGATTTAAGCATAATCTTTGATTCTGCAGAGCTCACACTGCTATAATTCCTACCCAGCACAGCACTTAAGCACATACATACCTCTAAGCATTTACCTAGTTCTTCAGGGATCTATGAGGAATACTCATTAATTTAAAGACTGAGAAGAGACAGAAATGTTTTTTGGTGGAAAGATGGAAGGCTTGTAATTTAGCATTATCAAACCTAGCTTTCTTTTTATGTATTTTCTCAAATTATTTTTAAATTTAGCTATTATAATGTAGACTTTGCTCTGTCTCAAGGGTTTTTATTTTTATGTGTATGTTTCACTGGATTAAAAACAAAAAAGATGATGGCTTTCTTTTGTAAAGGAAAAGTAATGTTTTCCCCTGTGTATTTTTGCACGGACTTCCCAGGCAGAGGAGCACCAGGGGAATTGTTAATGCGTATGTTAACTCTAAAACCTGCTTGCATCCACTGAATTTTTTAATGCAATTTACCATAATCCAGCTATGCAATTGTTGACAACACTGCAGGTACAGTTGTGTCTCAGTGATTACCTGACATAGTTTCTGCTGGCCAGGCAAGCTCACTCAGAGCCCTGTTGACTCAACACTGCTGCATACATACCCCTGAGATAAATGGGAGGCCTGAGGAGTGTAAGCTGGCCAGATGCTGTATGTGATTACCTCAAGGAGGTGTGTCTTTCTGTAGTGATTTCTTTTTCACCATGCAGTGGTGCAGTGTGAAGAGGGGTGTTTCAAACAGGGAGAAGGAACAGCTGGTCTTCCCATTACGCGGAATGAGTTGTGGAGAAATTAGCCCAAGGCTACAAATGATGACTGTTGTAGTTGGATCACAAGTCACCATCTTGACTGTTATGTTGGAGACTCTGTGTCTCTCCTGTCACGCAGCTGGAAGGAGGAGTCTAACTGAAACCACTTCCATGCCCAGGTCTGCATCTTCTTCAGCTCTAATGAGACTGAATTTGTGCATTTGTGCAGGGTCTCATTAGAGATAACTGCTGCTTTGTGGAGCTCTGCTGGGTCAGACTATGGAAAAGTTGCCTTTGACAAGGATAAGTGGTGTGGAAATGGCTCTTAGTCTAAAGAATGGCACAGAAGGCAAATGTTTACCACAAAATATTAATAAAATTCAAAATTTTTATGGCGGCATTAGTAAAAGAATGCAACTTAATGCACCATCTTGGAATGGTCCAAAAATGTGCAAAATACAGCACTTCCTTTTAATCCCACTGGCTTTTTCCATAAAGATTGATTTATTGACTGTTTCATCAGTATAAGTGGGCAACCAAAAATCAGAGACTGGGCAGATGTCAGAGTATACTGTCCTAAACGGTTGCTATTGAAAACCATATGAAAAACATCTTGGATGGTGGAGATTCAGAAAAATACGGAATTCATAATTTTCACTGTTTTAAGGTTCACTGCTGACTATAGAGATGATCTGATCCCCCTGCTTTCAGTCCTGTTTAGTAAGAGATGAGCAAGAAGAAAAGTTGGTAACATAAGACAAATATCTATGTTATTAGTGGGCCATGGAATTTGAGAAATGTCTTTAGGAAGTGAAGCTATAAAAGCTTTCAAGGTGTAAACCAAGGAATTACTTTGGGGTTTGTGAAATGGACTGTTTGTCTGTGTGTGTTCTAGTTGTATCAGAGATTACAATGACAATGTTTTATAATGCTGATTATTATCAGTGTAAAAGAGATCCATAAGCATAGGTGATCCTTGTATTGCTTTTTGTAAGGGGAAGGCTCGTAAATGTTATAGGCTGAAATTTGAAGTTTTGAGTCAAAAGTTCAAAGGCTTATTTTGACCTCTGTAATAAATATTTTATTTTAGGTAAGATTAATTATAGTGGAGAAAAGGGAGCAAAGAGATCAGAATACACTGTGTGTTATGTTGTATTGGTGCTTGTGCAGTATAACTATTGCAGTCAAATCAGCCTAAGACCACTGGATCTAGCAAAAGAATACAGACCACCATGGATCTAGGCTTGTATTTGGAAAAGGGGAACTTACCCTTTAGGATCAGTAGTTTTTCCTTTCAACTTCTTTAAAATTCAAGATGTTTTATGATTTTATGACATGAATATTTTAAAGCAATACTAAGAAGAAACACAAAGTCATGACTCATGTCCCAGCATGTGCCTAACGTAGCATATGGTTTATATTTCCTTGAGGTTTCTTTATTAGTTCATGAAAGAAAGTAATGGTACTTCTGTGCATATACAATTCAGTAGTTTTTGAAGGTAAAGTATAGAGCATTGTTTAGTAGACTYATCCTATGTAGTTGATATGCCTGCTTTTATTGGCAGGTTGTTTTTTGGGGTTTGTTTTGTTTTGTTTTTTGGGGTTTTTGGGGTTTTTTTTTGCTTTGTTCTTCAACAAGTCAGTGAAAATTGAAATAGGCTGGTTGTGAGCCAAAAAATAAAACACATATGGACATTTATCGATAGCAGTCCCTGTTCTCTACTAAGTCACAAAGATAATAGAAATGCTCACAATATAACCAGAAGATTTTTTTTTCCTGACCCTTTGCCATTTAGGAATTTCCCAGCCTTGTAGTAGATGTTCATTTATCTTTCCCACTTCTCTGTAATTTTTATATTACTATATTTTTTTTACTTTATTTTTTGTAAATACCATAGTACCCTTTTATATGTATCATGGACTTTTTGACAGTTTCATATATATTGAAATCTTTCAGGGGGAAGTGATTTAGTTCTAATGGGGTATATGTTGTTAGGATCAAAATTGAGCATATACTTTTGATCTATTTTGTAAGCAGCACCATGAAAAGAGTTCACCAAAATTGTCAAAAAACAGTGTTGTAAATGTTATATTTTCTTACTTCTTTCATTTTCATCGCAGTTTTTTCATTGGAAGGGAGAGCTAAAGAATTCTAAAACTTACAGCATCTTTGCAGTGGATGACATTTAGCTCTAAAGGAGTTGTGGTGTACTGCACAGGGAGAATAAAGGAAGCCCAAGATGGGTGAAGATGGTGTTGCCCAGAACTGTGCCACGGTGGGCTGATTTGACAGCTCTGGTGGTCTGGGTTGTGCAGAGAGAGCATTATGTGCACTGTATGCAAGGTCAGGCTAACCTCTCTGGGGCCACATGTAGCTTACGAGGTTCTGTTGCTCTTCAGGCAAGCTTAGAGCATAGTGTCAAAAAAGCTACTTTTTTCTGCAGACTACTATTACAAATGCTTTCACTTTGGGCTCTTAGTTACTTCCGTATTGCCTGCAATCTGGAAAGGATCCAGATGGAAAGATCTTCCCTGAAGATGCCCAGGGTAGTAAAATGAACCACTCTAGGGGGAAAAAAAATTGATCTTTGCCTCTCTGGTTTTACTGCTTCCTAGGTTTGGAGTTTGCAGAAGGCCTACCATGTCTGACTATTTGGTTCTTTGTTTTGCATCACTTAAATCAATGAAAGTTCTTGTTGTACTTCACATAGCAATGCTGAAAGGATCAGGAGGAAGTGACCAATCTCAAGAAGTAAATGACAGAAAAAATTGTATAAAAAATCCGGCTCTATTTTCTTTTTCTTTCAGTTTTTTGCAGTGGTCTTCAGGAGGTGTAGCAGTTGCTGAGGAGCACTGGCCAGTGAAACAGAGTGGTTTTTTTGGTTGGGTGTCCCTCCTGCCTCTGCAAATGTACATGTTACTTTGCCACTTGAGGTCTTTCAGCTTCCTTTTAGGCTTGTTATTTTTATCTCTTAGCTGATTTTTTTTCAGTTAAAAAATGTGAAGAGCTTGTTTAGTCCTTTGCAGGCAGTTGCTGGTTAAGAAGAAGAAGAATGTATTACCATTGCTGGAGCATAGAGGAAATGAGAATTACACTAGGATTTATTCATAGAGATCTGTGAGAGAGATCTGTGAAGGGAGCCTTGAGGAAGCTGGGTATGGGCATTGTTGACCAAAAGGGGAGCTAACTCTGCCTCTGTGCTTGAGACTGACTAACAGCAATATCTTAGTAGCAGCATGAAAAAAAATGCTGCAGTGAAATGGAACAGGAACAAATAGCCTGACAGGAGTGTGCAAATCTGCTATGGCTTTTAAGATGTGCATAAAAGACTTGAAAGTAGTTGATCGTAGATGCAGGAATATAGTTTGTTAGGGATTTAAATTGTGATATGGCTCCCCCTCCCCAGCTTGCCAGCTCTGGTTCTGCAACCTGGTAGCTCTGGTGAGCCTTGGAGTGGGAGCAGTGTTCTCTCTGCCCCGTGGGGTTGGGGGCTAACAGAGGGTAGCGAGCTGATGGAGCAAACAGGAGTGGAGCACTGGAGAGCAGTGATTCAGCAAAGGGACATATGCCCCTGACAGTGCTTGTATTTATCATCAAGGCCCTTGTAACAGAGGTGAGTTCAAAACTGGGTCGTCTCCCTCTACTAACTCTCTTCTTTATCCTTTAAATTGTATTCACAATCTCTAGCTCTTGTCACTATTTGACTGGCCAAAACATAGTTATTAGAGGTCAAGGATTTTAATCAGGAGAAAGAAGTAGTTTTTTTAGAATCATTTGAGAGACAAATTCTGCCATTGAAACAGGCAAAATTCTGTGGCTCTGAGAACTGATGAATAGCTTCTTTAGAAGAGTGGTAAGGCTTTGAGAATTGGGAGGTGCACGATAGTGATAGAGAAAAAAAAGAAAGGAGCATCCAGCACTGGAGATATAGGGGAGAATTACAAAATACTTGTCCACTGACAGTCTGATGTGTGCATGTAACCTTATTTTCTGTCCTTAGAATAAGTCAATTTCATGCTTGTTATTTTGGTATGATACATGAATAAGCTTAAAGAAGAGAGGAAAATCTCTCTCACTTGTCCTCCTAAAATAGTAATACATCAGTATGATCTCAGTATGCTTTTGGCTTTCCCTTGGGGCTCTTTGCTTTATATACTATAACTTAAGAAGTTACTCACTTGCCATGTATAATATATATTAAAACTTAGATCTTGAATCTTACTGTAATATATTAACAATTTAGAAGTTATACAGTAAAAAACAGTGGGTGGTATTTGGTTTAAAGATCTTGCCAAAGAATTCTTAACTATCTTGTTGGGTTGTTCTGCTGGGGAAGTTGGTTGAAGGTGAAGTATACCCTTTCTTCCTCAATGACAAAGGTTTGGGTTTCTGCCTCTAACAGTCAATCTAAATCATAGGATGTGACCCAAAAACTTGTCACTTGCTTGCAATGGTAAAAGAATTCCATTTCATGTTGTCAACTTTTCATTACTCCCTGTGTCACAAAAATTGTTCACTTCAAATCTCCTATGTTCCTGAGCTGAATTAAATAGGCTGGCTTCTGGTTTGATGTAGTATTTGCTCTCTGGTTGCAGTCGTTGTCTTTTATTCTCTGAAGGAAGTTAAAGTGGAAATACAACTGAATGTGCTTTTCAGTAATGAGAGGGAGGAAAATGTACTTTATATGAGAACAAAAAAGCAATTGCAGGACAGAGCAATTTCTGCCCATTTGAAAAAAGAAACCTCAAAGAAATAAGAGGAAAGTTTTCATTAAAGTCATCTGTAATCTTAGTCTGTCATCTTACACTGCAGAGCTTTCATCAGTAGCATTTCTTATCCTACCTTATTTTCTAAGCAAGAATTAGCATATAATAAATTAATAGCATTTTTATATGTTAAAGTGAATTGTTGTGTCAGCCACTCATGTATAAACACTGTCTGGCTTTGAGGAGAATGTTGTTCAGTTGCTTCTCTAGGAAGATCGATGCCCAGAGCAGCAATGTGTTGGTCAGCATGTTCATGGTGTCTCACCAGGATAGTCTCACAGCCTTCACTAAGGCTGACAAATCAATCTTGACATATTGAGAGATGATGGAAATGCAACGACAGCTGGGGAATAAGAATTTTAGAGAGCATGACCTATGAAGGATAAGCAAATGAAGTTGGCTTCTGCTAAAGAGAAGGGGATGAAGGGGATTGAAGGGGCCGCTTATTGATACTTAAGTGGTTGTTGGAGACAGAATTTTCTGTGTTATTGCTAGGCTGAGGAGCAAGGCAGGCCTTGTGGTGCTGCTGAGTTTGTTTCAGTTAGGAAATAGCAAAATGCCCTCATTTCAGTGGTAAATTTAAATGGTGTAAGGTTATCTGGGGAAGTTGTATGAGCCCTTAGGGGTTTTAGGAGCATGGCAGTATCTGGTGATGTCAACTTATTTGATACAGAATCAATGATGGAGTCTCCTGAAGTAATTTTCAGCACACTTTTGTATGATTCAGATTATAGGTAAAACACAAATGGTGGAAAAATACAGGTGGTATGTGGTAAGATAGGGAATAGCCGTGCGGAAGAATATCGCGCTGTACGGGAAAAGTAGGGATCCTCCCTTCCCTAGTTCAGGTCACCCAATAGAGTTTTGTGATGATGTAAGTAGGTGGAATGAGCAGTGGTCACAAAAAGACCACGAAAGCAAGAAATAAACGCCATTTCACCATCCATCATATTGGTGTCAGTGAGTGWTTGGCCCGAGTGGCATGTAAGTTTGCCACCGTGTCTTTCCTGAACCAGGTCGCGGCTTGCAGAGAAGCCAACAGTGGTATAAAAACCAATTCTGACTCTCATGCAGACTTTGATTTAATGCCTTCCTGCTCTCTCTCCATTGGATGAATGCCCATACTTATCTTCATTGGGAGCCTTGCTACTGATACTGTAGAAGAAATCCTCCTCAATGCAGTTGAGTATGTTCTGTTTCCCCCTTCCTTTTCCACTTCATACGCTTAGGCAGGAGAGTTCTTTAAATACAGAGATTTTGAGTATTTCAAGCCTCACATCTTCCCTGTTCAAAGTCATGAAGGAGCAAAAGAAGACCTTATTGCAGGTATGACGCACAAACTAAATTTACCATGCTTTGGCTGACAAGTGCATGCAAAAACTGACTTTTAGTCTCATAATTCAGAAATTTTTGCCCCTTAATGTTTCAGTGACTAGCTGTGGAAAGGAATGAAAAGATTTTTTTTTCTGATTAAAAAACCAGGACACTTTCACCGAGCTTTACCCTGAAATCTTGTGGAAAGCTAATGTCTGAGGGGGTAGCAAATTTCCAAACAAGTGCACAAAGATATCAAGAGTTTCCTGCTTGTCTGAGAAATTAGACTTCTCTGATTTAAATATATAAGTCCACCTTTATTCTCATGACCTTGATTTTAAATTTGTCCTTTGAGTCTTTAGAACATTCTCCCGTTTCCCGGAAAGACAGAACCTGTCTTAGGATATTTCTATGCATAACTTCAAGCAATTTACATGGAAATGTCAAAGTAAAGCTTGCAATGGCTTTACCTTGGGGGCTCACATATGGTAAACAAAATACAGTAGGAGTTGGGTAGTAAAATACAAGTGTTTATGAGTTCAAATAAGGATTTCCTATCTCCCTAGTAAAAAGCTTTGTTTAAATAAATAATTTTATTGATCATTACCTGTCATAAAATGACAGCTGTAGAATGTGCTGAGAGTTGAAGATAACTTAGTTGGGCTGTTGTAAAGCAAATTAATATTGACAGTCTGTCTTTTTCCGTGTAATTAAGCAGTAATAATCAAAGCTCAATGCATTTCTTGGAGATTAATGATGATTTCCAAAATGAATGGTGTGAGGTGAAAGCAAGGACCATTAGCCATAGCAAATTGTTAAGAATCCAGAAAACACACTGGGCTGAGCCATTCAATTTGTTTTATGATTGTTTGAATGCTGCTTTTTCCTCTATTTATTGGGGAAAATTGGATATTTCTACATGCTAAATAGTTCAAGATTTAATAGTTTCATAGTAAGCAGCCAAATGAAGAGTAGGCTCTTGTTTCAGCCACAGTCATATCTGGGAACAAGCCTAGTAACTGTTTCTGACACTATTACCTGAAGTCTATACTTTTTACCAAATGGATTCCAAGGTTCATCACCGGTACTTAGTCAAGTCAGTCTCACTTAAGAAATTACTCTTCTAGTAGGCAATAAAAGCAAAACTACCATGTGGTGTTGCCCTGAGCTTTCTGTCTTTTTGCCTTTCTGTAGAACTTTCTCACACAGCTTTCTTGAAAACAATATCTATTCCTAGAATGTTTACATACTTCTCCTGTGAGAGAAGAAATGATTGATGGTGATGTCACCATCCAGGTTGAAGAGGTGGCGACCTGTCTAGCCAATCTCTTGACGTCTGTACATATGTATAAATACTGGAGTCAAATTGAATAAAAGGGGAAGAGCTTTTGTAACTGCCGTGTCGTGAGCTTCATTTCAGTGTTCCTGAAATTGGGACATGCCCAGCTTCGCCCCGCGACATCTGGTGATCCCCCGGATGTGTTCGGACTGCAGCCTGGGTCACATCTGGTGACCCCCCGGACGTGTTTGGACTGCAGCCTGGGTCACAATGTGGTGTTTTCAGGATCAAATCCCACACAGGCCTTAGTGTCTGGTAAAGGAACCACATCAACATTTCCACTCTGCGTGTGCTCAGTGGGAGAGACATTTCCAAAATAACTTTTTTCTTTTTTAAAACTCACCCTTTATTATTAATGTTTTCAGACCAAGTAGAGGACAGCAAAAACATGTAGCAGAAACTGGCCATCTGGGTGTTTGCTCCCAGGGAGGTACAACAGTGTTTACTCCACCTTCTAAAAATTATGTTCTTCAGGTGCTGAGTTGAATCTGGCACTCACTGCAGTCAGTGGCATAAATGCTATTGAGTTCTTTGGTGCAAAATCAAGATGAAAACTCTTCCTTTTTCTCTTTTTTCTTTCTTATAATAGCACAAATCAGAAGTAATTTAGTTGAAATCAATGAAATTACATTTCCAAGAGGTGACTGAAATCTAAGCTGATACCAATTCATGCTACACTCCTGCCATACTTCATGATGGAAATACTCCTGTTTCAATAAGATACGCTATAAGGAGAATATTTTTAACTAAAGGTTTTGAAGTGGGGATAGTTACTGAGATTTTAAAACTGCTTCCAAAATGTTGCACTTTAGTTTTAGGTGTGGAAGGTAGACAACCACCCTTTGCTCCTTAGTTTGCCTAGGTAGTAGTAACTGGACACCAGTGTTTCACAGTATTTGTACTAACCTCTTTTTTAGACATTCCTTTGCACTGATTGCAAGTGGCAGCTTTAATAACTTAATGAATAACCAGAAAAGAGCAATGTCTGCAGACAGCTGTAGTGTGAAAGACACGAGTATCTCTAATATTAAAAGGCCTGATTTTCACCTAAAAATGTTGAACTCTTCTATGTCCTGCATATTTTTCTGGTGCTTGGGCAAATTGGTTTGTGTTTGAGAAATTAAAAAGAAGTCTCTTTATAAGTGTATTTCTTTAGAACTATAATTCTGTTTGAAGACCACAATAAATCAGTAAACTCATCCAGAATGGTTTCCTGCATAACACAACCAAGCATGTTGCAAGGCCAGACAGGTGGATTAGAGCATGTGGGGGATTGGTTTGTTGTTTTACTTATTTTCTCAGTTAATTCTTCATTACAGTTCATTTCTTTATCTTTTGGTAGAAGATTAAGACAACAGAAATTATCTGTAATTTACTGAAAACCAGCCAACAAACCAATCCTTCTATTATTTCTATAAATGTTACCTTTGTTTTGATCTTCATATGTAGTAGTGGAACAGAACACAGGTTTTGGCAATACTAAAAGCAAGATAGTACAAAAATCATGTTTTTGCAGCAGAGTGCATAGTATAGAGTGGAATTCTGCAGAAATTTATGAATAGTTGTATGCAAAAATATTAGAAGCCTTRAAAAAAGTCTTCTCTTAGATCAAAGTGTTGATATCAAGTCTCATTAATAATCATGTAAAATGACGTGCTATCTGGTTTTGGTTTGTTGTAGGACTTCCTAATATTTTGATTTTTGCACATAGTCTTTTGTGGCAGTCCATTGTGATGATATCCCTGTAAGATTTAATTTTTGTTCCTCATGGCTGTTTATTGCAGCATAGAGCAATTGCTGAGAGCTTTAACAGATGTCTGCTAGAACTATCTGAAGTCAGAGAAGTAAGCAGCAGCATTTTACTTTAGGTTTGTAATCCATTTGTAAATGTATAAACATTATCATCCTCTACTTTTTAGCAGGAATGACCCAGACCATCACCTGCTTTGTAGGGCTGGAAACACAGTAGGGAAAAGTTATGGGATCTCTGCATGCATCCTGAGTCTCCCTCCCAGTGCAGTGATGCATTGTCTTACTGCTGGATTTGCTGTAGACATTGCAAATATTGTACGGGGCCAGAGAAGCAACATGTGGCGAAACAAATTGTCTGTAGAAAAGCAAACCTCAGTCTAGTGTTGCTGTTGAACTCCAGTGTGGAACTAGTTTTCTTGCAGTGGTGAGAACAAATGGGAATGTTTGACAGCCAGATACCTCTGGGTTGCAAGTGTCCTGTATTTCGCTGGACTGCTCTGGGGCAAGAGAGTACCTAAGAAATGTGGAAGCACTGGCCTGAGCATAGTGCTACCAAACAGAAAGGTTTGAGCATGTGAAGCTTCCTTTTCTCTACCCCAAAATAACACTGGGAGAGTCTGGATAGAGTGAAATTCAGAGTAGTCCAACAAAAGAATCTGCCACCCCTCTACTAATATTTTTTCCTTCATCTGAGCTGCTGTGCTACTTTTTAGCCAGGTGTATTGGTTGTGGTGAGGATGCCAGGTTGTTACACAGCTTCACAAAAAACGTGTTTTACACTCGCTCTTCACTTTGGGTTACCCCACAGACATTACCCTGTGTACATTGTGGCTCAGAGAAAACAGCTTCTGAACAAAAGTGAATGTGTCAATTCATCTGTTCTTCTGTGAGTCACTGAATTCAATCAAATGATGAAAAGAGAAGGTTAAAGCAACTACTTTTGCATGTAGCACACATACAGAAACTCTTGCTGTCTACCTACAGCATCTCATGTGATGTGAACTCAGAGCAGTGCTATCAGCTCTCTAAGGACAGTAATACCCACAGGTGCTCTCATGTGTCCCCAGACAAATTTGAGTGCCCTTTGTGCTCTTGGATTGGTAGGGAAACGTATTCACAGGGAACACTGCACAGATGGCAAGTGACTGCCTTGTAAAGGGGGATAAAATCTGCTCTTGCCCTGGAAACACAAGCTGTGGAAGAGGGGTGAGCAGCATTGGTGTGGCTATTAACCTGCTGGAAAATATGATGGGTATTCAGTGAACATTGGTACAGTCCTTCCTTCTGGGTTGTCTTGGGTTATGTAATCAAAAAAAAAAAAGTGTATTCTATTTCATCTGTTGAAAGCAGTTGGGGATATCTTTTCTTTATCTCTTGTAACTCCAGGGCAGAGAGGGGTGGGTCCCTTCAGTTAATGGGCCAGCTGTTTAAACCGGGTGGGGGATTGTTCCTTATCTCTCTTCCAGGACTTGTCCACCCTCCAGGGGGATATCTCCTGTTAATGGGCCATTAAGGCTCACCAATGACATGACACATTACACCATCCCACTGTGAGATGCTGCACCCAGTGGGGGGAGCCAAACCTTTCCTACCTAGATAAAAACTGAGACACTGGAACACTAGGCATTCTGCCATTACTGGACCCTTTTCTACAGGACCATTTCTACTCCAACAGAACAACATCTGCCACTCCAGGAGGACTTACTTTGGACTGTTTCCAACACCCTGACCAACAGGGTGTCAGGTTGTATTTCTGACTCTGTCAGGGTTTCTAGGATTTTTTGTTTGCTTTGTTTTCTTGTTTTTTGTACTATACATTTGTATTCTTAATATTCCTAGTAAAGAAACTGTTATTCCTATTCCCAAACCTTTGCCTGAAAAGCCTTTAATTGCAAAATTATAATAATTTAGAAGGGGGAGAGTTTACATTCTCCATTCCAAGGGAAACTCCAGCTTTCCCTGGCAGATACCTGTCTTCCCAAAGCAAGACGTGGGTCCTGTGAGATTTGACTTGACATTTCAAACTTCTAGACTGGCTATATTTTAAATACCGTTAATTAGGCTGTCGTACCACTCTTGGTCATAACTGCTCGGTCTAAAGCAACTTTGCATTTTTCTGTCACTGGACCTTTCTGCACTAACAGCTCTGAGAAGTTTTATGCCACAAAAATTATTATCTTCATTGCCCTTTACCATCACACCTGAGAGCTCTCTCCTGGGAGTCAGATCAGAATTTCCTACTCTTCTTGTGAAACACCATGACATGTTCCCTTTTAGACTCTTCTCAGCTCAGTGGAAAAGCAACACAAGTGCCCCTAAACTCCTAGTTTGCAACTGTTGAACAGTGTGATGAGATGGAATTGCTATTTGGTTTTCAGAAGCTTTGTTGTGTGTTCAGCTCATAGATGAGACTGAATAGGATATCAGTAAAATCTGTGATTTCAGTGAAGTTGAGATAATGTCTTTATTGCTGTGGTATCCACTCTGTTATGTGATAGTAAGACACATTTGATTTTGAAATTCATAATTTTCTAGTGCTGTTAGTAACACAACTGCTCGCTGAGACATTTGCCATACTAGGAAGCCCAGACAAGTGTGCTTTGTTCCTCATTCATTATCTTGCTGTGAAATATAAAGATGGATTTATCCAGCTACTTCAGACAAAATCATTCTCTCTTTTGAGTCTCATAGAATTCTCTTCCCACTGTTAAGTTTTACTACAGCAGTTCCCACACCAGGAACTTAATGTAAATTGTTAAGCGGTTTTGGTTTTCTTAATTTAAAAAAAAAAGAGCCTAATCCTTCTCTTGTTACAGTAAGTGAAATTAATTTTAGATGACAGTATTATGACTGGTCTGTGGGTCTAGACTGCTACAAAGCTATGCAGTTATTGCCTACTAAAGCTGTAGATACACCTATTAAAAGTATAAAATGGAAACATTAGTATATGAACAGCATATCCTCACCAAGTGTAGTAGTTGTTCTTTGTTTGAGCCCTCTCCATTTTCTCCATTGAAATGGAAATTTGCCAGAAAACCAACATTCAGACCATGGCTGTGATCACTGCTCATACTAAACTGCTATAGAGATCCCAGTGCAAGTACAGCACTGGGATCAGACTACACAGATTATTTGAGGTAAAAGAACTTCACAGCATTTATTTTTTTATTTCGAACTTTCTCCTCAGGATTAACGGGAGAATAAAATTGAAATTATATTACTTTTTTGAATGAGGAATAGTAAATGTCTTTTCAAAAACTTCATTGAGTTTAATGCAAAAGTTTGATAGTTGTGTAGATGTATGTAATACAAGTTGATATTTTGGGATGAATTTGTGTTGTGGTTTCACGTTCACCTGTCTCTGCCAAATTTAGTGTAGTGGTTTGAGTGTTTATGTTTCTGTGAGATAGGATTAGGAGAACCAAAGCAGGCCTAAACTTAAAGATATAAAAATAGATTTATTAACACACACTAAAAGGAGAAAAAAGAAATCAAAATGAAACTTTCAAAACACTCTTCCTTCCCCCACAAGTGTTCACTTTCCCAAAAACAGCATAAAGAGACAAAACCAGTGATTTTCAGTCAGTTTCACTGTTCTAAAAATAATCTTTCATCAGTTCTTTGGGACAGGAGTGTGTCTTAGAGTCCCATGGAGACATCGCCACAAGAGAAACAGTCCTCTGGTGGYTCCCATGCCACAAATCTGCAGCTGCCTGAAAGAAACCTCTGCAAACTGTGAAATCCCACCATTAGCAGCCTTTCCCATGGCTTCATATGGGCCTATCAGCTTGTTAGGGGTACTGTTTAAGGATGCCTCTTCTAGTATAAGACAAAGATTCTCTTCTTCCATCTCCAAAATCATCTTCATCTCTAAAACTAGAGATCTCCTTTCTCCCTAGGAGCAAAGGGCTTCATATCACTTTTCTTCCTCTATTCAAATTTCTCTACTAAATCTCAATTATATCAGTCTGCAACTTTTAACTAGAGCCATGCATTCCCCCCCAAACAGCATTCATACATTACAGGAAATGGTCCATTCTCCATGGTTTCACATGAAAAAGTCCAGCCAAACGAGGCTACTCCTCTTCCTTTGTCCCACTTAGGACTTTCAGTCTCTCTTCACTGACTTCATGCTGTCTTCTCCACATTCAATCACTTTGTCCTTTTCCTTTTACTCAAAAGTAGGATTAGAGTTTTAAAAAGTCTCATCTGTACCAGGAAAGAGTTAACATTTTTGCCCGGGCTTGCAGATGGTCACATTATCTCTGCCAGGGGAGGGGTGCAGCTGCAAGGATCCCAAAGCCATGCCGACAGGGGAGGCCAGAAATGGCAGCCAGGATACCAGCAGACAAGCAGGCTGATGGATGCCTCTTCTCTACTCCTCTGTCCCATCCAGGGCAGCCCAGCTCAGAGCTGCTCCCTGGGGGGAGAGGAGGGGGAAACATCTGCCCCCCTGGCCCTAGCTGGTGGTGTGGGCAGCTGCTGGGGCTTTTCCTCCCCTGCCCTGCTGCCAGCTGCCACTGGGCCCGGCCATGGCCTGGCCCCTCAAGCCCTGTGGGGCAGCAGGGCCTGGCCTGGCCTGCCCAGCTGCCGCACAGCCGGTGTTACCTACTCCACTGACCAGAAAGAAAAGGGACAGCTTGGACATACTCAGGATTTTTATATGGGTATTCCCAAAAGTTGCATTCAGCTTCCTCAAACATCTTGTGAAACAATGTGTTGGTATTTAAGAACTAGTTTCTGATAGGTCCCTGTCTTTTCCAAAACAGTTCCAAGGTCCTGACAGGGAATTGTTTCCACTCTAACTAAAAACCAAACTGTGTTAACCCATGACAGTTTGAAAGTTAGGATGCTGTTTCAGGCCATGATGCAAGTGAGAAAATGAACACAATTTTTAAAAAAAATTATTTTGCCTTTTGCCAGATGTGCTTGTTGCTCCCAAGTCAGTGATTACTCAAAAACTTTTTTGCCCCAGGTCAACATCGGCTTCCTGTCTAGGAATGTTAGGCTCCCAAACAGTACAAAAAAAGCCATTTATACCAGTAGTTTATCTGTGTTGTTACGGCAAATGTTAACAAAGACAGTGACTTAGCACTTTTACATGTTTTTACTTTATTTTATCCTTACAAGTGATTGTATTAGAAGCCAGCAGTTTTCCTGTCCACTTTTGTGAGGAATTGTACATAACCTATACATCTTTGAGTATTTCAGAGTTGGTAATCTACCCTAAGCTCACTTGTCAACATTGTCTCCAGCCTTTCTGCCTGGCACCTGAACAACATGCAAAAGGAAAAGTAGATGCTGGAAATGAAATATGTGATCTGTGAGCATTTGTTTCACATGGGTCTGTGCCTGGGAGAGGCTGCTGCTTGTGGCCAACTTGCAGCAGATGGGGATGTAGTCTGGGGAGGCAGAGGGTGATGCCCAGACTCCCTGTGCTGGCTGCCTGGCTCTGATGTCACATGATGGGATTTGCATCATCTGATCATTGCAGATCATTATAGTGTAACTCTCTGCTTTGCTGCCTCAAATAACACTTGAGCCTTGCT
>QVAJ01000689.1:15273-44152 GCA_003546035.1 Mixornis gularis | reverse complement strand
GAGGACTATGAACCTGAAACCAGCGGGTGTCTTCTTGGGGACTCCCATGAGGAAGGAAGGCCCAGATCTGCCAGATGACAGAGCTGACATCCTCTTCCTCCATGCCGTATTGGCAGCAGCGGTGGTGTGCGCACACCCTACGAGCCCCCTTCCCAGGCTGTTCCCAATAAAGCTGAAATCACTAAGGAGCTGSTCTCCTAGCATTCACTACAGTATCACCTTTCTAGTGGCTTCATCAGATGTAAATATTCAAACCAAGTCACTGATTGGTTTTGCCATAACTTTCTTAGAAAAATCACTTCTGTGCAAAACCAGTACAATATTGGAAATGTTTATATCACAAAGATCTATAAAGCCACTTGTGGTTTCTCAGTGCTTTGACCTTCTATGCTTTATTGTCCAATTCTCAGTGCTGGCTTGTACTGCCACTGGTCACTGGCAAGGCAGGTAGGTGGTCTTTGAAATGGTTTCAAGAACTGAAGCTCCTTTTCCTTTGTAGATAAATCAATATGTTTGCCCTTTTTTTGGAAGTGGGAGTTACAAGTGTATTACCCAGGTGTACTGTAGTTATTACTTTATTTCCTGCTGAAGTGCTGTAATGAAGAATACATTTACCATCATGCCTATTTTGAGGAAATAGGAAAATGGTAGATCTCAATTAGTGATGTCTGGTACAGATTCCTTTTCAACAGCCTAATAGCACAGAGTAACTTCACAGAGGGCAGGAACTGCTTGACGCTGCCAGAAAAGCATAAAAGAGATGTGAAAAAACTTAGAAATTAATTCACTGTAAACTTTTCTTATATAATCTCCATCCTGAGCCCTTTTTCCTTACATCACTTTAGTACCTATCCAGACAACTGCAGTGTTTCTGAAGTGGTATCAGTGGCTAAATAAGGTAAATATAACAGAGACGGTAGGTATCCAGACTGAAGGCAAAGCTTTATGATGCTGCTAATAAAAAACATGAGAGAGGCACTGAGAGTTAGAAATAGTTTCTGTTGAACTCTGAGCTCTCACCTGAAGCTGATCCTCTCTTGGGCTTAGTTAGGGGCTACATTTTTTTTGTAAGTCAGAAGTTTGCTAATAGTCCAGCAGTGCCTTCGTTTTAGGCATTTGTTTTAAAACAGTTAAAACTATAAGCTGGTAATCTTCCCTTAAAACATTACTGTATACTTCCTTTGTCAGTAGCAGCAAAATAAATGCTTACGAGGAGGCCTGGACCTCATAGAAAACCTTTCAAACTGAGGAGGTGGTGAATGCCAGAAATGACACAGATGATGGCTTTGTCATTGCTTTGAGTCACAATCTGTGATTATGAAACAGCTACTTTGAGCTCAATTATGGAATCATTGATAAATCTGCAAAAGTTTGTTTTAATAGCATAAAAGTTAAAATTGAACCCCTAAAATCAATTTGCCATAGCAGGATGGAAGTCCTTTAATCACTGCTGTCCTGTCTTCTGTTGATTTTGCCTAAAATACCATGGCTGAGTGAAGAAATACACAAGCCTTTTTCATGTGATACCTTTCCAGCTTGGCCCTGGGCTCACAGTTCACTGGCTTTTGTAATTAATCAGTAATACATAGTCTGATTCTTGCAGGTTACACTAGGATTTATACATGTGCTAAGTATATCACAGGTATCATATAAAATTTGTTCATGCAGGTCTTTTTAAAATTTAAGTAGTTAACACTCCAGATAGGTGCTAAGTGAGTTTTATCAGAATCTTGTTGGATGCAACTCCTGCTTGAAAATGATTCTGAAAAACCCATTAGCACTTACTCATTTCTTTCACACTTACTGTTCAAAATGTGCCCTGTGGGCCCTTTGAAAKTCATCTGACCATAAATCTGCAGGGTTAGGGTGAGAACAGGTGAATGAGGACTGCAAATATTCAATGATTTTTAATTACAGATGATAGGGAGATTATTAGAAGCTTTTTTTGAATTCACATTACATTGGAGGACTTAATTTTTCATTATCTTGTTATGCATCAGTTAATCTCTGGAAGAAAAGTTACCCCTGATGTAAGATTTAATGATATACTTTTTGAATACTTTCACCCACTTCTGGCCTGTGCATTTAGAAGCATGGGAGCAGAGTTTAATCCTTGTTACAGGGAGCAGCTTGATTATTGGGCCCAGTAAGGCTATCCATGGTAACTAGTGTATGCTCTTGCAATGTCTGACATTTATTCATCTAAAGCTATCAATAGCTCTGATAATAGAGAACAAAATGTTAATTTTCAATTCTGATCCTTTAAATTATGCTGATCCATCACCTTCTGGAATGTTTGTGGGGTCCAATTTAATAATATTTTTTCCACCTATGGATTATGCAATAGGTAAATCAAAATGAAAACATTGAAGATGTCTTTACCATCATTAACAAAATGATTATGCAGTTTACAATTTTTTTTTTTTTTGCATAATGCTGGTGGTACCTAGAGTTTTGTTTATTCATTTCAGTTTATATTATTCATAAGCTGAGAGAAATGCATAATTTAATAATATATTCTCTCATGCTCTGTTTTCTATTTTCCTGACTAAATCCCTAGGAAACCCTATTAGTTGTGCTCTCAATGAATATTTATCTCACATTCACTTGATTTTGGCCTTCGTCCTAGTTACAAAGGTTCCTGTAGTATCATGTGTAAAACCAGGATATGACAAACGTGGTGCTGTATCTTTCACTTAGCTTCCCGGAGTGAAATACCCCTCCACAGCTGACAGTGTTAGATCTGCATTCTATAGCAGTGCAAAAGTACACCTGGAGTCAAAAGTGACCAGTTCTTCCTGTGAAAGGGCTGTGACAACCTCAAGGTCAAGGGTCACAGATGTCACTAGATTAGTTAAAGGTAAGCCTCGAATTGATGCTAATCATCAAATCCTGAATTTCACTCCTTGTGAAAATCAGTCTCTTGCTCCAGCCTTCTGTATGTATAGGACCATGAGATTCTGGGTTTAAGATATACAGAAAGATTAAGTCACAAGAACAGCACCGGTGGAGATTTAGATTGGATATTAGGAAAAATTTCTTCACCACAAGGGTTGTCAAGCACTGGAATAAGCTGCTCAGAAAAGCAGTGGAGTCACCATCCCTGGGGGAATTTGAAAGACATGTAGATGTGGTGCTTAAGGATGTGGTTTAGTGGTAGATTACAGTTGAACTCAACAATCTTCAGGGTCTTTCCCAACATAATTGATTCTATGATTCTATGAAATGAAGTCTGAAATAGTGTAACTTTGTTCTTTTCTTGGCCATGTTTCTTGGTGTCCCATGTTCTTGGAGTCATCTGTGCTCTTCTCAGGTGCTGTTTTGGGAAGCTCTTGAGAGTGACAGAGACACATTCATGGAGGAACTATATTGAAGGAATGTGGCATTCTGAGGATCTTTGAGTACTTTTGAAGAGAACCTGGACTGGTTGTGACTGTTGTCTAAAACAAGTGCTGCATTTACCAGRATCTCACCTAAGCCTTCCACCATGCACCAGCAGAGGTTATAGGGAATGACATCTCTCATTTCTATTGCTGTTAACACACACATTCATTATTTTGTGATGCCAAGTGTAAATGGAACATGTCAAGGCTGAAATCTAAAAGGTCTTTTTTTGGCTTTGGTTTCTGCAGTATGCACAAGCAGCATCCCTCCAATTCTGTTACTGCACAGAATCATGTTTAAAATTGCTTCAGTGCTCTCTCTGAACTGGTAATATGAAAGAAATAAAGTACAAACCTGTCCTTTTCTGATGATACAGACATAGTTGGAAGCTGTGAGTTTGCTAGCATGTCTCATGGGGATGGATGTGAGAAAGCTACGGGTTTCCATTCCAGTCCAGTGACCATTGTTACAGTGCGTTTTCCTCTTTTTAATTTGACTTCTTTCTTCAGTGGCTCTATCATTTACTTTAAGACAAAGATTACTTATGAACTTCGCATTTTTACTTTGTTTTCATCCTTTGATTTTATGTGATGCACAAATTTAAAACATCACTGTACAAAAGATGCATAATACTTTGATGAAAACTTAGTGCCTGAACTTTCACTCCTTGTCTTCTTTCCCTAGTCCATCAATGTGCACCTGGTCCAGAGCTAACCCCAGTCTTTGRAAAGAAGAGTAGGAGAAAGCTGATCTGAGGTGCTGCTTAGAGCAATTAAGAACCAGCTGCATGGAGGTTCACTGTCAGAAATCCCCCGTGACGGTGAGTTCAGTAGGGAGTGCCAGCAGCACTGGGATTCAAGTTTGACTATTCTCTTCATTTGCTCAGGCAAGAGCTCTGTGGTCTTTCTCTCGCCCAGCAAGGAGGGAATGTGTTTTTAAACAAAACTCTGAGAGTCCATTGACTTTCAGTTGARAATGAAGGTGATAAATGCCTTAGTTACTTCAATTTAATTGCACAGAAAAATGTTTTATGCTTGAGTTTTCTGGAATCAGTTCCTGTGACTTTTCAGAATAGATAATAACTCATTCTAGAGCTTATTTAATGCTGATGAAAGTGCTGGATTTTAAAGAACTTTCACACRGTCAAGTTGTTCACAATTGTCTATTGTAGGGTTGTGCATTGATCTGAAGAGCACTGGCTGCTCTTGGCTAGAGGTGCTTGAATTGAATTCTGCATTGTTATGGAGTAATAGTACGTGAAGTTGATTATCCAGTTTAGAATAATAAACTGGGGCTGAGATCTTGGATCTCTTGAATGTGTGGCTTGTCCTTGACTTCACTGAGGACATGGTTCCTTCATTTTGCCATGGGGTACTTGGCCCAGTTATGTTATTAAAATGAGAAACAAAGGTTGATGTGATTAAAATAGCTTGGAGTGCTGAGATCTATAGAAAGATGTCTCTTTCTGTCTGAGGGTGATACAGGGTGGATTTCTGTTGTTTCAAGCTAAGCAAGTGCCTTTTGTCCAAGTTCTGTAAAGACTCTTATTGTGCTTGCTCCAGGTTTGCTGTGACTAGTGATTCTTCTCATCTTCAGTGCTAACTGGTTTAAAAAATGGTGTTGTTTTATTGTGCCTGTGTGCATCATCTAAGGAAATGGGYAAACAGCATTTCTCTAAGACGTGGAATTTTTTCTCTTTATGAATAATTTAAATTCCTTAATTGAAGCACTGKTTTTTTTTCTTGAGGAAGGTAAATCAGCTCCTCAAGAAAGAATGGTACCACTTGTGTAGAATGCCATCATTAAAGTGTTCTTCAGGCCTGCCATTTAATTTTGCAAGGAAGTCCATTCCCTAAAGGAATAAAAAGGGCATGATTGGTGGCTAAATAGTCAGGGTGAGTTAGTCACCAGAAAAATGTTTTATTCATGGAATTAATGGATAAGGGAGAACTGCAAAAGACATGCTGCTAGGTTTTGTCACAAAAATGAAATAAAAGGAATTGCAATGCTGGCTTTCTGACAAAGTGTCACTTCCAGTTTAAAGGATGGTTTAAATTTGAATACAAAATCTGSTAATAAGTTTTGTCCTCTTTTGAGTTTGTTTGTGCCTTCTCTGGGTATTTTTAGATCTGAAGGCCTCCCTTATCAGAAYATCCATGGAGAGCTCTCCTCCATGCAGAAAGCTTGGCCTATAGAGTCCTATTCATTTGAAGCTGGTCTCCTGCCACTTTCCCTGGCGTGCTGGGGCATACAAAGTACTGGTGGTGTCCCAAACAAATAGGAATTTGGGCAGGCAGGATCCTTTAGAGGCTCAGACAGCCCTCCTTCTCCCTCTCCTTTAGTATTTGTAGTGATGAAATTTTTGCCTTTTGGCTACAGAAACTGATCTGTTAAAAGAGAAGTCTGCATTTYTAAATAAGCCTCAACCTTGAATATGATGGTTTAATTTTTGCTTGTTCATTATTTGTCTTTGCCTAAAAAGCATCTCTCTAGATAGTGTGCATTTTTAATCCCTGTGGCCTGACCAATCTCATTCTGAGTAGCTGAAGAGAACAAGAGCAAAAGGATCTTTTCTTTCTTTAAGGAAACATATAGAAAAAGCACTCTTTTTTTCCTGTTTAAAAAATTCACCCAAGTGTAACCATTAAAATCAGTAACGGTTCTGTTATGGGAATGCTTTAAAAGCAGTTCACTAAGATGGAAGCCTGTGAAGTGTCCTTTTTTTGGGACAGGATACACAGGGACTCGCAGTAAGAACAAGCCTTTGCASTCATACATAGCATGAAATGGGGATGGTTTGTTCTCCTAACGCTTCATATGGGCTCTTTGAGAGGATCAGAGGATCTTGGAGCATTTACTTAAGTGTCCAAACTCTGATTTGTCTTTCCTGTGAGACAGGAGTAACTGTTACCTCATTTCTGTCATGTAAAATCATTTGCAGGAAGAGAAGAATCACATCTAGCGTCTATAAAACATGAAAGATCCGTAGGTCCATAGATTTGTACTTGGAAGGAAGCTTTATACTTTACAGTAACATTTCTGACCTATAGAAATGCGCCYGGGGGAGCTTCTTCACCAGCTAGCTCGCTCCCTGGCCTCTATATGAGAGAGGCTTGGCTGGTCTGAACCTCAGGCTGAAGCGTGGTCGAYGGCATGGAAGAAAGAGTGGACTCTGCTTGGGTTTCACCTTGTTTTATTTCTCTCGGTTACCTTCCATGTGCAGATGGACAGTGCAGGGAGGGAGAGCCCCAGAGTGCCAGAACCCCAGAGCGAGAGTRCCCCACAGCCCCTCTGTCTTCACCTTAAGTACAGGGGGCGTACACTGAGCAGGGGAGAACTTCACACCAAWCCCAGGGGAGGGGGGTGTGACCCAAAATGGGGGAACTTAACACAACAATGAAAGAAAGTCGTACCAGGGTACCTTGTCAAATCCTAGGGCTTTTCCCCCAGAATCTTCTAGATCTTACAAGTTGATTGACAAGGTCTATCACAAGGGAAACACCATCGGGGGTTTTAGGTAGGGGGGTAGGAAAAAAACATTACAAATATATAACAAAATATACAGAACATTAGAAAACCCAAAATGCACACTGCTACACTGACCCTCTTTATTTTTCATTACGGCATAGTATGATTCATGTAATTTTTTTTCCTGGAATACATATACCATAAGTTTGTTAGCATAACAGCAGCTCTGGAATGTCATGCATGGTATGCATGATGATATATTGATGTTTATTYTGTCCTTCCAACCTTACCTTAAAGATTTGGAATTAGAAAAATAATTTTTACAGTTGCMGTTTTGTCCTCTAGACAATGGCACCAGCATGACATATGACCTCCTAACTAAATTATTCTGAATCAGCTTCACTTGAATTTAACAATATAATCTCTGCTGTTTTGTAAATACAGCAGGCAGTGAATCTGCTCTGGTCTGTGCTTGCTAGTGTCTACCCAGGCTCCAGCCTGTACTCATAATGGCTTGATTTTCTTGTTGTAGCAGTTTGACCAGATGTAATTACAGTGCCTTCAAAGACTGTGTTCTCATTTTACATGAAAAGGACAGGAATTAGACCTAAAAATATCATTTAGGATAGCTACWATCCAAATGCAGTACCACTGTGTAATTAAGATATCTTTGTATTCCTGCAGAAAGGATTCTGTTCGGAATGAATTTCTATTATGTTACTGTTACCACAGCAGTGGAGGTGAAATGCCACCTGTGTTATCCACTGCAGTCACAGAATAGATAAGCTATATTTTATTGTCGAAATGTGAATTAGTTTTGCAGTCTGGCCTGCTGTAAGAAGGTTCTGCCACTGGTATCTTTCTGGGTAGGGACTGGTCATGTGGCCAGTCCCCAGGTCAGGTCCTGCATCTGGCTCCCTTTCAGCTATGAAGGCTGGGCCAGGAGTTGGACTTTGATGATCCCTAAGGGTGCCATCCAGCTCCAGATATTCTATGATTCTGTGGCTTTGGATTCTTTGGCTCAAGGAATAGCATCTTAGATTCATTCACCATCAGCTTGCATAAGCTCTGCTTTTCTTTCATACAACATGGGATGTCAAACACTGAAATGGAAACTGTAGTGGTTTGAAAACAAACCAAGTGAGAGGCTCCAAGTCAGAAAATATAATTTAAGAAGAAAGGAAAAAAAAACCACAGTAGAATAAAATAAATGCAGTAATACAAAAGACCACTGACAGAGTCAGAATACAACCTGAGCAGGGTGATGGACGCAGTCCAGATGAGGTGGTCTTCCTGAAGCAGTGATCCCGTAGAAAGTTCTGGTAGCTCTGGTCCTCTGGGAATCCAGTGGGTAAGGGCTGCCCAAATCCCAGAGTATATCCAGGTGAGAATGCTTAGTTCCTCCCCCCTGGGCGGAGCATCTCACAATGGGATGATGAGTCATACACCGGGTCCTTGATGGCCCATTAGAGAGAGATTGCTCCCGGAGGCAGTTATCTYTGAGTCATACAGTAAGGCATCTGATGGGCCATTAACAGAAGATAGCCCAGGGGGAGGGGGTCTGAGAGAACACTGCTCCAACAATTGGATTCAACAGTTCATGAAGATGGTGATAGAATACTTTTGCACATCCTATACTACAACCCAGGACAGAAACTTAGCAAAGATTTTTTTATTTCTTTTTTTTCTTCATACTCACTTTTTTTCCCTCAGAGTCCAGGAAGGTTTTAGGTTTGTGGGAAAGTGCACAGTTCTTTGTTTGAATCTCTCTTCTTAGACCTCTTGTGCAACAGTCTTGAAGTCACGACCTCCCCCACCTCCTCTTCCTTCTGTCCAGTCCTCCCCTGAACAAGGATGGAGTGGCTGACTTTGGTTTGGAAAAACTCTTCTAGGTTGGCTGAGGTTCTGAAGCTACTCCCCTCAAGTTTACATGGCTATGAATATGCCTATGCAGCTCTACCTTCCCCATGCTTCCTATGTAAGTTTCTCTGGAAAATATAGTTTATTCAAAGGCAATGGAGCTTTCTGAAAGAAATCTCCTTGTTCATGCAGCTGGGTGTCTTTTTAAGTCAATGGCCCTGAATTCCTTTCTTGCGAAAAGGCACAGCTTTATCAGCTTTAGAGCTGATAATTGGACTGTTATGCATTCCCTGAATTTTTAGATCTTACATGGAGTATGAGACCAAAGGTTGATAAAAAGGACCTGACTTTTCTTACTTTCTCGTGGTTTTTCTGGAGGCAGCTCACTTCCCCTGCTAATAAATTGATGACTAATCATGTGCCCTTTTTGTTGTTACATCTCATGAAACTGATAAATTGGCAAATACTACAAAAGCACTCCACTGTTCATCCTACCCAGGGACTACATCTCAGGTCTGGTCTTCTTTCACTGGTAATGGAAGACAAGGAAAGATTGGGAAGTACAGGGTAAGTGTGGGTAGTGGCAGTGATGCTGTATGGGCTGATATTCATCAGCCTTTCCTTCTGTTTACTCCAGCTGCATCAGATGGAAAGCCAAGAAGATTTGTATACATCTGGAGGCTTTGGCAGCTCCTTTGTGCTAACTTCTTTCCTCCTTCCATTTTGGTGGTTAGAGAGAGTTTCTTGGGGATGAGTTCGGGGTTGGAGGGGTTGTTGACCTGACTGCCAGCTTTTCTTCTACCTTCCCTGGCTTAGTGAGAGAAAAAGCTAGTGGATGAGGGTGCATTCAAAATTTAAGGCTTTTTAAAATGCCAGTGAGCAGGCGGTAGCTTTTGGCTTTGTTGYGTTCTGAGATCTGGCTTTTGAGCAGAAGGTTCATTACAAAGTATCTCAAATGTCTTAATTTTCAGTACTCTCAGGCTTATGTTACCACAAGAAATGGCCAAATGGGTTTTCTTAATGTTGTCAAATATTTTTCAGCTACTAACCAAGCCAATTTCTTTTTATGAGTTATGTGCATGTGTTTATACTGTAGAGGAGTGAAATAGAGGCAGAACATAGCTGGCAAGTTAATATTCTGTGTCTCAGAGAAAAGATTTTTTTTTAATTACAAATATTACATAAAATATGGATTTTTGATAAGAAGACATCTGCAACTTCAGCAGCAGCAGAAGTAATGTTATGGCCAACCATAAATGCAGAGTGACATTAATTTTGAAAGATTCCCCATCAAGTGGAAGTCAACTTCCACTGCTACTGGTTTTCTACAGAACTCTGCCTCCATAGTGCTGGAACAGAGCTCATGATTCCTCCACTTAAGTCATCCATGCATAATTAGGGTGAAATATCAGTTTAATAAAGTGAATGTAATGACTGAGTTTTAGCTCTGTGGTAGCTGGGAAAGTTACTGAAATTCTTTTCTCTAGATTTGCATGTAAGAGTCACTGTTGGAATAATGTATGTCTGCTTTCAGACTTACACCTAATTTCATTAAACAGGGCTTTGTGCCATATGTTATCTATTGTTATTTCATACAGAAGATCTAACTTGAGAAATATTCCTGCTRAAATTTTAAGTTTCACACTTTAAATTCAGGAAAGACTACTCAATTGAAAAAAAAATACTTCCAAATTTAAATTTAGCATATTTATTAATATGCATGCAGTTGAACTTTTTAAATGTCTTGATTGGCATATATCTCACTCACTGTGTTCCCTGGAGTGTGATATGGGCTCAGATAAGGAAAGAAGAACCATTTAATTTAATTTTCCTTGAGGATATGGCTCTGTGTTGGCTTGTCGTTATTTTGTTAGTATTATTAATTTGGTGGCAGCAGGTGTGAGTAGGATGCATGGAAGGTGATTTGTGCCTGCCTCATCACTCCAGGTTCTCGAGTAAAAGGTGATTTTCACAGTAGAAAATAAATAGTAACAGAGTAGTGTTGACGAGCACAAAGAATTTTCTGCCTTCCAAGTCTGCCACTGTCCCTGACCTGCTGGACAGTCTCTTAATTAGTTAGTAAGTGTGAGAAATATTAACAGCTGCTCTAGAAAGCCAGTTTCAAAAAGCAACTCGTACTTCAATGGAAAATTTTCATAGAAAAATTGTATGTTTGAAGTACATTTTTGGAAGCTGATTCCCAAAATTCCTTGCTATTGCTAATGACAGGTCACTGAAAATGTTCAGGAAAAATCAGCCATCACATTTTACCAGTTTCATGTAGATGTAGTAATTATTTAACCCTTCAAGTAGTGCAACAGCATATAAAATGTTCAGCAACTGAAACAAAAGTGGCAGTTCATCTGAAATTATCCAGTGAGAATGTTCTCAGGTTTCATCACTCGGCTATTTTACTAGTTCCCTTTGTAAGCATTTTTGAAAATGCCATACAATTATTATTAGTATGGAAACGTTCTTAGATATTGAAGTTAGTCAAGAAGGCAAAAAAGGAAAAAAAAAATCCAAACATTAAGGAAGATTAGGCCTTACTAAGTAAACCATAAAACTGAATGCACATTTACTTCTGCAGAACTGCCATCCTCTGCTGCTAAGTGCCTGATTTCCAAATCCAAGTAGGATAGGAAGTKCAAGGATTAGATAGATACAATGTCTTTTTTTCCTGTCACTGTCCTACGGTTCAGATCTTCAATGTCCAGCATCATTGTTAGTTTCAAGGTGGCCTTTCCAGCAGCAAGGGAAACGTCRTGAAATGACATCAACAAAGCTCACAGAAGCGCAAAAGCACTTTGAGGAAGGCAAATACTTTGTATATGTCATTCTCTTTTTGTCCAAATGTAAGTTAAGTGTTCATTTCAGATTGTTGGTACTTTATGCATTAATTCTCATATTAGTATGCAGAAGTGGAAGCTAAGTTAGTCCATTACAATGATTCATATCCTGTCCAAGGAACAAACATTTTCTGATGGGACTCAGGACTGAAGCATATTAATGCAGTTGAAATCTTCCAGCTCCCAAAACAGACAGAAAAAAAAATGTTACTAGGMATAAAACTAGAAAAGCTAATATTGYTATCTGTGCAAGTACAGCARAAAGGCAGGTGGTCTGCATCTGTATTGTCTAGCATGGTGTGCTGTCTGGTTTTTGTCAGCTGGGGTGTGCAAGCACATCAGAGCAGGAGGTGCTGCTGGCTGTCTGGGATGTGCTGCCACCACTTGCCTGGTTCCTGATGGCAGGAAGAGGGGGTCCTTCAGTCATGCTGTCCACTGAACACAAAATAGGAGCGAGATTTTTAATGCCTTTGGTCATTAGAAGATCCTCTTACACCTTTGAGAGGATTAACAGAAAGTGATGATGACAWTTGGGACAAGTTTCAAGAATATGTTCACCTGGCAAGTGAGAAGTGGGTAGAGAAAATATCTAACAGCTGGTCTGCAAACATATATTTTCAYGTACCACACTTTGCTGTGGATGCACAGCCCTCCTCCCATCAGATCAGAACTCTGTCCACCCCAAAGTGGTTTAATTCCATTTCCTTTCTAAATAACAGTAATTAGTTATGGTTTCCTAGAACCTCAGAGGAACACAGTTGAGCATTTTTTTGCTGTGCATTGTTGCTTATTTTTTCTCTGARTCTGCTGCACTGAGTATCTGTGCCTAGTGAAAAGGCTCTTGCAATGCATCAGGGAGACAGATGTATTTCATTTGTGATTTCAGTGATTTCCATATATGAGAGGATCCTTAGAGATGTCTGTGCATGAAATGAATGCAGCTGCTCGGGTTGTTGCCTAAAAGAACAAGCTTACAGAAATTAAATATGCCACTAAGATGCTCTCATTTTCTGCCTGTTCTCACTGATGCAAACCTCCGTCTGTCTGCCCAGCCCTGAACCCTCACTGTCGTTTACCACAAATAGCTTTCCTTCACTTTCTGCCAAATGCTCTTTCCACGTTCTGGCACATCATGATGAACTGCAGGCTCTCTCTATAAGGAAACCCCAAACCACTGCTCCCTCCCACACCAGTCTGTAGCTGAGTTCCCTGCTCTGCTAGTRAGGGTGAAGAACTGAATCCAACCAGAGAAAGAAGGTAAGTCGCCTTGGGCAGCACTCTGGTTCCTGCTTCTTCTACTATTTATCCCAGAATAAAGCTTAAGATTTCACTCTTTTTCCATACCCAAGATTTTTCCATAGCTTTTATGGTGAGGTGTGGAAATCCTAAGACTGGTTAATACAAATCACTTGAAGAAAACTGTTCTTTCACCACATCCATGATATGTTCTTCAGGGGCATTTCTTGAGAGGTGTAGAAAACTGTAGAAGTGGACTCCTGCAGAAAGTATCAGTATCCAGGTGGCTTGAACCATGGCCAGGAGGTTCCTGCTGGGAAATCTAATACAGTTTTCTGAAGTGACCTGAGAATCTGGCCAGTTTTTGTGAAATACTTCATGCCCTGTACTTTTTTGTAAGGTATTCCACTTAAAATTCACAAAGGGTACCAAACCACCCCAAAGAGAAAAGAAACTCAGACAATGAGTTTCATCTGTGTAGTCCTGTCTCCTGTGGTGTGTTCTTGGGTCACACGGTGCCTTTAGCCAAGCAGGTACATTGCATATACTGCTAAGTATATGATGAAAGGGATGAAAGATTGTCTTTATGCTGTTACTYGCCATGAGTTGCTTGTAGCATGTAGACATAACTGAATTTGCTACTCTGACGAAGAACAGTGTAGTGGGGTAAGGACATAGCAARGATCCCTTTATTCCCCTGTCTGTCCCTCCCTTCTTGTATGCTCTGTCAGAYTTGCTTGGGTGCAAGTCCATTGTGTCAGAGAGCCAGGAAATGCTTCTCCAGTGCAGCCAGCAGCTCCATGTGGGACTGATGCCATTGCTCTACACTGCCAGTATAACAGCCAGAGCCATTATACAGGTGTGCAGTGCAGCAAGTGCTGTCACTGAGACTGTGCCAGCAGTGCTCAGCTGGGAATGTGTACAGGTTTTGTATCTGTGGGAGTCTTATSCCTTCTTTGCACATATCTGGCTGCTGGAGAGCAGATGGCAGCTTTGATCAGTGCCAGAGAGGAATTTCCTTTTGTTCTTTTGCGAGGTGGCTCGAGTGGTACTAAAGCAGTATCTTCGGGTTTGTGCACTGGATTTTGCCCATGTCCYTTCTCATGCAGCTGGGGATTTGTTTTGATTTAACCTTGAACTGAAAACTTTTTTCTAGCTCAAAGAATCAAGTACTTCTAACTGAAAAATCTGTCACTTTCATCTGAGAGACAACTAAAGCAATCACAGAAGTTCACTTTTCTCTGCTAGATACTGAGTACAAATCAGTTAATGCAGACGGGTTTCTCACAACGAGGGACAGAGTGCTCTAGAGGGCAGGCTTTGCCTGTATTGGGTAGAAGCATTTCCAGCTAAAGACCAAATTCAGTCAGCCCAAATAGCATTTTGACTACTTAGCTTTCTTTGTATTCATAAATCAGACAAATCAATAGTCATTTAAAATGTGAAGTTTTCAATTTGCTGGTGTTACATGTGAAGTAAAAGCAGCATTAATTTAAAGATGCTACTCTGATGAGGTCATGGTGTCTCTGTAAATATGCAACTCACCTTTTTGATGGTGTGGCCTTTTCTTTCCCATTGGTATTAAGTAGGTTTTGTCTTGAAAATTAGTAAAGGTCAACACTAGAAATGCAGTTATTTTAAGGTTTATTGTTGAACTTGGTGCAGTTTCAGAGAATACAGCATTTTAAGAGCACACATTGCTCTTTCATAAAAGCATTTGTAAAAAATTCATTGGGAGCTCTCTGATGGTCCCATCAGCAGTGGTATTGSCCACTGAGTCTAGTCTCAATTGGTGGTGAAAAGTTCTGAGGTGAAATGACATWATCTAATCCCACAAGGTCCAGGTTAGTGTTTCTATAGCTGCACTTACAGTGACAGATGGCGAGCAGGATTAAGAAAAGTATTCAGTTATTGATGTGTGTAATGAAGATATCACTGTGGTCTCAAATGATGCAATTGCACTGTGCTCAGTAGAGTTGGTACAGTCTGCCTTTACTGAAGATGTACTCTGATCTGCTGTGGGCATCAGCCTGGTGTCCCAGACTGTGGTGAGATGCACAGGGGCTCGCCAGTAACTGAGATTAGCAGCACTTTGGCATGGTGAAGAATGGCATTTCTCCTCCTGAAGTTTGAAGCTGTTCATCCACCTCTGGTTAGCTCTGCACTAAACTCAGAGATACCGACATGCCACATTTGTGTCTTGAGTGAGTGAGYATGGAAAGAAGCCTGCAAGAAGGCAAAAAGAAGCTGACGTTATTTAGTGTTTTATGATTCTGTTTATTTTTATATCTTGTATAGAACAGCTAAGGGGGAAAAAAGCTAAGATAAAAAGGACAAGGAAGAGCTCTGGATTGTTGAATAGAATCCTATCTTTCTTTGCTTCTGGGCTGGTCAGTAAGGGCAGATAAATAATCATACTTGTTTGTGGCTGTGTGYTTCAACTGAGTGAAGAGGCTGAGGTGAAAAACGAAGGTGGGAGACAGTGTATGATTTAAATATCAGTTTGAAATATCTGTTTCCTAATTAATGGTGGGCTTGATTTTTTTTTTTTTCTCTCCCTGTCTGGTTTTTTTTTTTTCCTCAGACCTTTCCAGCTCACCTTTTAAGGTATTCACAATCTTTGGACATGGGGTGAAATGATTAATAGCCTGTACTGATTTTTTAAAATAAGAAGATACAGTCGCATGAAGCAGGGAACAGCAGACTTAAATTTCCCATTATGTTTTCACTCCTGGAGAGAGGGCTTGAAAATGACTACTACTATTAGAATGTCAGTGAGTTTCTGAATATTAACAATTTCTTTTAAGCATGATAAATGCTTTCATTTACTTTTTTTTTTTTTCCTCCTGCTAAATTCTTCATTCTCTTAGGAAGTGATCACATTAATGGAACTTTAAAACAAAGTGTCAGAAGAAATAGATTAGTCGTCTGTCTGTCTGTCTGTACATGATTACCAAATGAACTGTATATTGAAATGGTGGAGCAATGGTCCATGCAGATACAAAAAATCATTTTTAAGAGATCTGTGAAATATAGAAAGCCAATTACTATTCTGCCAATGGAGAAATTTTCACTAAACATGTCTTAGTAAGTTTAAATGCCTATTAATTAATGTTTAACTGGTTCTTAATAGCAGTGAAGTCTAGTGACAGTATGACTTCCTCATGAAAATTACTCTGATGTTGGCTCTGTGGAACAGGGAGATACATCACTGTTAATACGGTAGCCCATTTATTACCCTGGTGTCTTAATTCAGCTGCATTCGAGGACAGTGAATTGAGAATATCCTAATCAGTTTGGGTAAGAATTTGAACTATGGTGGCTGTGCACATGTCTGAAGGTCAGGGAGAAAGGCAAGAGGAGCTGCAGGAAATGGGAGCTGTGCAACAGTGCTGGCCCTAACCCTCAAGTACAGACACGCCTTTAGCTTCTTCTGGTGCCATTGTGGACAAGGGCTTACATGAGGCACATAAAACACCTTCCATCCAAGTCTCTCTTACAGTTCTGTTTGGAGGAAAAATGTGCCAGACACTCCTCCACTCAAGAAGTGTTTTTTGCAATCAAGATTACTGGTGAACCACTAAGTACAGTTAATGTTCCAGATCTTACTGCAGACCTAAGTTCCTGGGTTTTGTCCCAGTCCAAACTGTCCACACCTTTTCAAACAAAATCTCTGTTGCTGATAAGGGGGAGCTTTGTCTCAGAGAGGCCTGAGTATCACCAACAGGAATGGGGGAGCAGAGCTGCAAAGTTCTCGTCCACCACCTGGATTCAGATAGACCATCTTGCAATGGGACTATAGGAGCAAACAAAGCCTGAAGCTGCCCTCCAGCGGTCGTGTCTTTGGAAGGTATAGGATGCAAACTTAGTGGGCCAAGCAGTGGGCTTATATGCATGCAGAAATTATATGTCCAATCAATATGAACTGACTTCTTTGGTGCTTCAGTAATTTACAGGACAGTTTCTGCCTTCTATATGATTCAGGAAGGAATTTGGTCAATACAGTGTTTTAAAAATAAAGTGTGAGATGAGCTGGGCTGTTGGGCTTTTTTGCCTCAGATATTTCAACTAATAAACTCTAGCATATTATTTCTGATCTGGCATTCTGGCCTAGTCAGAATACTTTTCCGCTCCTGGCCTGACATCTGTAATTTCCAGTCTTTTTTTTTTCCTAAAATGTTGGGTTATGAGGACGACCAGAAAGAACCAAACTCTTGATCTCCTTTAGTATAGTTGGAGACAGAGTACTAAAACGTCCAAATAAGGATCTCCTTACAAAATCCTGTTGTGTTCTGCCTTAATCTTGGAATTCCTGTATAACTGATGATCTCAAAGGAAATTTTGCTCCCTGTTGTGGTTTAGGTTTGCTATCCAAGTCACGGCACCATTTATGTGATGGTTTTACATTTGCTGAATTTGTTTGCTAACTAAGAGATAGGATTTTTGGGAGAAAAAGGCAAAAGCAGGCTCAACTTAGAAGCAAAACCAGATAGGTTTTATTAACATACACTAAGAGGAGAAAAATAAGAAAAACACAAACAAACAAACAAACCCCTCCCACAAAACAAAACAAACAAACAAAAACAAAACCCGAAAAACCCCAACACAAATTAATTTCTAAAACTAACCCTCTCACTACAAACGGTTCATTTTTTACAAACAATGTAAAAAGCCAAACTCAGAACTCCAGGTCAGTACTACTTATAAAACAGTCTTTTATTCAGTCTGTTATAAATGAAATAGCCGAGAATTGAAAAATAAAAATAAAATTTATTTTCGCGGAACAGCAAACACAGAAAAAAGAAAGCCACAAAAAGGGGTCAGTTCTATCCCGGGATCGCTACTGGGTGAACATGGGACAGGTCTCTATTGCACCGGTCCCTCCTCTGTTCACGAAGTCCCATCACCAAGAGTCCGGTTTTATACTTTTTATTTTCCCTGGGGCAGGGTTTATTTGTCCACCTCTCCATGAATTGTATATTCATATGTCTCCGTTTGGGATTCCAGATTTCATGAATAGCTTTCCGGGCTGGGCTGATGAACACATGCCATTTCCGAGAAACCATCTTAGATGCAATCAGGCTTATCATGAAGGTGTTCCCGGTGGTCATTAGGGTGTCCTGATGGCCCATCTCCGTGGTTGTGATATCTCTTTTCAGCTGTTGATTTCTCTCTCTGTTGTCTGTCCCTTGTCGGAGGCCAACCAGCTTTCCTGGAATCCGCCTTTGTTCCTTTTTCTATTTTCTTTCTATTACTTTATTTCCAGCATGAATTATTTTATACAGATATTTCCCATAACAGTCTTTGAGAGAGACAAGTCATTCCTGTGGTTTGGTAACTTTCACACAAAAGCAGCCCACCCAGAGAATATGCATCTGTGGAACTTCCCCTATCATGTAGCTTTTSCCATGGATTTCACAAATTGGAGTGGTACCTTTTAAAAATGAGCTGTTTCAAAAAAAACAAAGGATCTTTTTCAGCTCAGGAAACAGAGATGTCTTCTCACTTCTTCACTGGCAGAGGGCTTCTTCTCATCTCTCTCTGTTCAACTTCTCCTGGGGGCACAAAAATATTCATTCAGTTCATCACAGATACCTTTGCTGAAATCCACAAATCATCTCCCCAATTTATATTGTCCACGATTTAAAAGATTATCCTGTTACCRAGATCCATCGGAGATTTTCAGCCTAGAACCAAGGCAACTCGTCATCTCCACCACTAAAAAGTCACTCTTCCTTTACTGACTTTGAGATCGCCATATTGTCTCCTTGCATGTCTCCAGCTTGACTTTTTCCTCATTGCTGAGAAAGGTTAGGGTTTAAAGTCTCTGTGTCAGGAAAGAGTTAAAGCTTTCCCAGGCCTGTGGTGGTCAGGTGATCTATGCAGYTGCAAATGTTACAAAGCCAYGCCGGTGGGGATGAAAGCTGATACATACTTTGTCTTCCACCCTTGGATCTGACCCTGTGAGCTTCTCGAAGGTGCCCTGTAAAGCCCAGCGTAGGGTGGGAGGGGGATCCCATCCTCCCCCTGGGCCAGGGGTGCCGGCAGCCAGGCGGCCGGGGCACCCAGCCCCGATCCCCACCACCGCCTCAGACAGGCGGCCGGCCCTGCTGAACTGCAGCCCTGCCTCCTCTGTGGGCAGCGGCTCCCGAAGTCCCGGCCGGCCCCAGCCACCCTGAGACAGGCAGGGCCTAAGCTGGGCTCTCCTCAGCCAGCCCACATGTTACCTGCTCGCTGGATGGGGGACAAAGAGGGACTCTCCAACCCAACTTTAGCTTTTATATGGGTATTACCAAAAGCTCCGTTCTCTGAGTGGTCAGAACTGCGTATCAATCCAAAACCTGCCCTCCCATACATCCCTGTCTTTTCTGTAGAATCCTAAGGTCCTTGCAGGGAGACACTGTTTCAACCCATGACACTCCCACATACTGTTATCCCAGCAGTTATCAGTGTCTATGGGGACAAGACATCATGACCCTCTTTAGCAGCAAGTCAACTGGCATGGACACTCATGCATAGGCACATGAATGGAGCAGAAGCCACATCAGGAGAGGAGACTTGGAAATGCCCATATTCATTCTGCCAGGAAAGTTCCAAAGGCTTCAAGATAATACAGAGATATAAACAGCTTTCCTGTTCTTGACTTAGRACTGGAGCCAGTGTGAAGGGCAGTCTTACAGACATTGACTGCTCCTTTATGCACAGCCAGTTTTGAGCCAAAAGCTCCGAAACCCTTCAAAGGATGTGCAGGTTTTGGGATGGATATGTGTCTCATTGCTGTGCCTGCACATTCCACATGGTGTTTTTTCTTCTGTGTTTTTCTTCTGCTGTCCCATGGGTTTCCAAGTGCTAGAGCTCCTCAAGTTTGAAGAAGTAAAGCCTGGATTTTATGTGGAACTTTGTCCCTTAGCAGAAACTAGGACCCTGTGTGTTTCATGTTTCCAGTCTTGATTCTGGTCTTTTCTCCATTTCACTTAATCACCCTTTGTTCCTGTGGTGTGAAGAGAAAACCCCACACCAAGAGTTTTAGTGCATGATCTTACTACCATTTCCCCCCARTTTAGAGATGTACATTGTAACTGCGTCTGTGCATTAACTGTCAAAAATAGTCAACAATAAGGTTTATTTCAGGTTTTCTCTACTGTTTTCATGTGGGTTCTGGTAGTTGAATAACAGAATAAGAATGAGTACCTTTCTATAAAACTGAATGACTGCAAAAGATGAATTGTTCATGTAAATGATTGTGGAATTGTATTGAGCGCCTTTGATTCAAAGTACTCTGCGTGGATACTTGAAATATGGTTAGTAATTAATTCAGTGAAAGAGCAAGTTGAGGATTTCAGTGCTACTGGTGTAGTGTTCTGGAAAAGATGTTCAGAAGATGAAATTTAACAGTCTGTGAAATCTTTTTTCTTTTAACTTTGAGAAAGTTTGCCCTTAAGCCTTTTCTTCTGAGAGAGGCAAAATGGTTTAGATTGAAAGAAGATGCACCTGATTTTTCCTTCCAAATAGCTTTTACCTTCCTGTTATGTTTCCCCCTCCTAATTATAGTAGGTGTGTTAGTCTTGGTCTCATGCAAGACGTTTTTTCAATTTGAATAATTTACCTTTTTTCAGTATTGCCAAACAGAAAATGCTGCGAATTCMAAAGCCAATCCTGATTGGTCATAATAGGCCCTACAAATTGAAATTTTATGTACAATAAATAGCACATTTATGTTCCCTGCCATTTCCCTTATTACTTTAGAGTATGTTTCTTCTGGCATGTATAGGTTCTCCCCATGTAATTTCTAATAAAAGCTCAAATTCTCGTGCAATCTCCTAACTCTCGTACTGGGGTTTTATCATGCACTTCAGTATACTCAATAGTCCTTTTAAGTTGCAAAAGCTTACAATGCTGCCAGTAATATACAAAAATATACCATCTGTCTRGGTCTGCATCCATGTAGAAGTTGTGCTCTCATTACAGAACTAGTTTGTCTTGTTCTGGAAAACGAAAAGAAGTCACAGAAAGAATTGAGGGAAAATATTTGCTTTCAAATACCTTTAAATATGGAGAGACATGGTAATGAGGAAGAAACAATTTGTTTACACATTTCTTGGCACAGATCCCTCACACTTCAGTAGCTGGGAATGAGAAGTAATGGGCACATTCTAATCCAGATACTTTGGGCTTCTTTTCTGTAAGGCAAAATTATGGGCATTGATTGTCTGAAATSATATGGTGTCTCCTTTGCTCTGCCTGTTCTGTGCATCAGTGTCTTCAGAGAAGGGAACAGTAAACATTAAAGGGTGGTTTGATCTTATGAGGAAGGTGCTGGGTGCTGAAGTCAAATTCAGAGGATAAATTAGACAAGCATATTACAGTCTGTCACACTAGGCCTTGGGACAAATCAGCACCGGGTTGGAGGAATAGTTGCTCTGCCCACTGAAGTGCAGTTGCCTTTCCAGAAGCTGAAGCACAAGTGGTGAGCTCTGCATGAAACAGCCGCTTGAGGTGGGAGAAGAGCTGTTGTGTGAGCCAGGAAGTCAGTGGGTGCAGGTGACCTGTGTGCCTAGTGCTCAGGGAGTGTGAGTGCAGTGCAGGCAAAATCCCAGTGCTTCTCTTGGCAGCTGTCACACAGGTGCTCTCAGCTTGGCCAGTGGGACAGTGGGCTGTAATTAACGGTGAGATGTGCCCACCAGTCTAAAAGGGAAGGCAAAATTTTTGAAAATCATGTATAGTGGGATTATATCTTCCACTTAAGACTCTAAGAAACATTTTTCTGTGCAGCTAAAATTAAGTGTTCCTTTAGCATTGTCATGCGTTATTGTATTTTGGARCTGAGCACTAGGGTATTCATCCAGCTGTACTGTAGAAGCACTGCAGCAATGGCTTTAGAAATGGTAAGTCTCTGGTATTTTTTCAGTTCTTATTAACAAATACCAGAACGAAAATTGATGAACAGTCTTAATAAAAGGACTGATTGTGCAATTTAAATCAAGGCAGTTTTAATAAAATACCTGATCCTTAAATGTGGATAATTAGATTTACATATTCACATCACTGCAATTAGAAGTTGGTATTTAAAGGGCACATTTCCCATTTCATGTGCTTTTAATCATTCTTCTCAAGTTTGCTTTTTCAGATTGCAGAGTTACGGTAAACACATTCATTTGATTCTTTCCCTCTAGGCATGTAATATTTTTTCAACTGGAATGAAATTTACATATTTGGTTTGTCTTGTGTTAATCTGTAAAACAAATAAATAAATAAAGAGGTAGTCCTATTCAGCACTGAATACTTTCAAACCTTTCAAGCAATGCCGGGGGTAAGCAATTTTTTTTTAAAAGTGTTGACATGACAACCGTAGCCCTCTGAATACAGCTTAAGCTTCCACTCTTCCCAGACATGTGTCTTTGCTCCCTAAAGCAAAGACCTTACTGTACTCTGTAATGGATAAAGATCATGGATTGCAACTGCCTCATCAGCTTCTGACCCTGCACAGACTTCTGCAGCCCCTTCGGGCAAATTCACAAGAGTGGATCTGTGAAAGGCATTTGCAAAGTCAGCAGRGATTACTTCCAGCATCAGAGGGAGGTGTGCCTGTGTTGCAGTCACAGCACAGGCTGGCAGTGGAAGCTGAGTTGCAATGCCTCCAGCACAGTRAGCCATGCTGCAGGTGCTGTGGTGCTGCCTGGCCATGGGGGTGTGGCTGTCACACAGCCTTGGCCTGGCTTTGGTGGACAAACCCATGGCATTGAAGGAARGTTCCTCTGAAGAGACAACTGCCTCCATCTGCATCTCAGCTTTCCGTGAGGAGACTGAATCCACCCACTGCCCTCGGTGTGTCACATTTCCCTCTTTGCCCACTGATCTCCAGAGCTGACCTCTTGTTCCCTGTGTTTAAAAGGATGTTGACCTTTCTTTATTGCTATTTCTCTTGCTTCCTTTCTTTTTTCCTTTCTCTTCTTTACTGTTTTTTTCTCTTTTTTCTTTGATTTGTCTTTCCTTCTGTTTTCCCTTTTTTATTTTCTGTTATCTCTTTGCTTGTTTCCATTTTTATTTATTATTTATCTCTTTTTTCCCTTCCTCTTTTCCACCTTTTCCCCCTTTTTTCCCCTCTTTTCTTTTTTCTTACCACTGTGGTTTTTGGAAGTGGTGCACAGTCTTTGGCCAGGTGGGGACCAGGTAGTCTGCTGTGGAGACACTGGAAGCTTTTTCTGCATCCTGGCATGAATGTGGGAGCACAGCTGGTGGCTCATGGATGGAGAACAGGAGTCTGGGGCAGCTGTCATGGCTCTGGTGGAACACCAGATCCTGCACAAGGCTGTAGGTGGGCAGTTTCCTTGAAGTCACCCTGCAGACCCTGCCTCAGAGCTCTACCTCCAGGTCTTGATAGGGGATAATGATTTTTCTTGGTAGAGATAATCATTGTGATCCTGAGGGCAGGTTGGAGCAATGCAGATCTAACTTCCCCTACCCTGAACCTACTTATAATAACATTCATAAGTTCTGGATGTTAAAACCATCCAGAATTCTTGGTTTTATTTCTGTCTGTGTGTGTAAAGCTAAGCAGAAAGTGTGTGATTCAGATTAAATTCTTTTTTCTCTTGTCATATACACTAAGGATTCACCTTTTCCTCTTTGACACCTTGTTTTATTGCTGTGTGCAGAGTGAGAAGCTCTTCTCACCAAAGAAGCAGTGACTGCAGGAAAATGACAGAAGGAATTTAGGAAGCACTTGTACTACTGTGGGAAAACGATATTCCTTAATTGCGTTTATTTGTGGTGACTGATAAAGGGTGGGCCTGTAGCATCTCTTAGGGTTACCACTGCTCCTGCAAACCCAGTCTTGCCCCAGACCAGGGTAACAGTTGGGGTAATGGCCATTTCTCTCCAGATGGGAAGGGAGTGCTGMCAATGTAAATGTAGAGAGAACTACTCTGATTTATTCCATCCCACATATGCTGCCTGAATGCACCACAATCTGTGATGTTTTTCCAACATTGCCTTGGCAAGGGAAGGGGGAGGACTTGTGGCTTTTGGACACATGGTTGCAAAGTTCTGCAGGTCACTAGTTCATGGTGGGAGTGGTGGGCATGGGCTCTGAGCTGCAGCTTAAAACAGTTTCATGGAAGGGTAATCTCTGGGGGACAGCTTRGCTGTCACTGCTTGAAAAACATGGGGATGAGCTAGTTCCTACCAAACTGTGCATCTGTAGTGCTTCTTCCATGCCTTTTTCCTTTTTGCCTTAGAAAGAGTGAAAACAGATTTTGTCATTGACTGCACCAGCTTTTGCTTTAGTATGAGAGTAATTTCACAGCACACACCGATACCATGTGCTTAGTTTTTTGTACATGCTCAGTTGTGAATGCAATATTCCGAAGAACTGCCTAATGTCAGCAATGTTTCCAAAATCAATATTTGTATAATATTTGTATATCATACCAATGGAATTCTGATGAAATGTGACTGGCTTTATAGGTGCTTTGGGTAGGGACAGTTTAGACTCACTAAATAGCAGCTAAGGTAGAGAATTGCAACTGAAAATTAAACATACAGTGGGAGGTGTTATATTTAATAGATGTGTGACTTTTTCAACATCACTATTACTCTCCAAATGTCTGAAGTGTAAAAGAGAGTGATCTATATAACATGTTATTGGTAACCCCAGTATTGCATTTTTGAAATTGCCTAATTCAAGCCATAATGAATTTAAATCTAAATCACAGTGGTATGAAAATTTTGATACTTTTGGCAGCCTTCTGTTTGCAACAGGTTTCCACAGTGGAACAAGCAGAGCACCAACACTCTAACCAGCAGCTCTCTCTTCCGCTACTGAGAAATAACTGCATGCACCTGGACCAGTAAACTGGCAAGGGGTTAACACTGGTGCTTAAACCTTACTTGGAATCTTGAGGGTATAGGTAGCTAATTTATTCCTACTCTTTTTTGCTACTGCAACACATCTTTTACATGTAGTTTTACCTGACTGCTTTTGATGCTGATGGGTGGAAGTCCGTGTTCCTTATTCCTCACCACTGGCTTGGTCTCAGACTGATCAGGACCTTGTAAGTTGTTATTGCCATTTCAGAGAAAGGCTAAAATGCAAGGACAGGAGATACCAAGCATCATCACAAGTCAAATTCATTAAAGAGGAGGAACTATTTTAAATAAAAACTTTCATGCCAAAAGGATATTAACAGGTAAAAGTGTTCATGTAATTTATTCAGAGAAGTTCTTGATAACTGTCAAGTTATTCAACAGCTTTCCTCATTATCATTTATTTCATGTATCTTGACTTGGCAAAGCCTTTAAGAAGACATTTAATCAGAAGTATGCAAATGGTTGTGTTAGCTTCAACAAGAATTCAGCACTTAGGAATAGAGAATCTTAAATATTTTCTAAATGTTGAGACATATTGGTAGTAGTTATATACAATGAGTTATGCAGCATTTTTTTTTTTCCTGCAGTGCAGTTAGAGAATTTTTCTGCGAGTTTTCAAATATTTCCTAAGCAGGACTTTGCAAACTATTCTACAACTCTGCTACTGGATGACCTGAACTGAAAATGTTTCTGTTTCCATGCTAAAACATAAGTACTAAGAAGTTAGCAAATAAAGATTTTTTGATTAAATAAAAAATTTTATTCATCATTAAGTATTTTTTTTTAATATGAATGACCTAAACCTAATTCTAAAATAACACTTCAAATTAGAAATTGAAGTGCTTCACTTAGAAAATATATTTTTTTTTTTCTGACATGCCTATTGTATAGTGCAAGTTTCAAAGGTCTTAGTTTCTCCAAATTGCCTTATAGGGAGAATGAACTGTTTATAAGAAAAAAAGAATCTGTCTTTCCTTGATTTTCCATAATTTCTTCAATTGAGTTGGTCAAACGCTGCAAATAATTATGAAGTGTCTTTTTTTCCTATCTATCCCAATGGAAAAGGACTATCCTTTAGGGAGGGACATACTAGGTTGTCCTAACTCTGGTCATATGAACTTACAGTAACAGGTGACTTGTACTTTGTTTTTCTTTTCCATAAATTGAAGACTTGGCCAGAGATACTAAAGGCTTAAATTCAAATAGCCTATTTTCTACTTCAGTTTTTTATGCATATGTGAATGGCCACAGATCTTCAGAAAMATGTATCAGGAAAAATACGGTGGAATTTAGGGGAAAATTAGACAATCTGAATCTGGGCCTAGAGTGTCTTTATCTCCATGTTACAAACAAAGTGGTTACAACACACATAATGAAACAGCTTGCCCAAAGACAAGCCATAAGAGGTATGGAGAAGTGAAGAGCAGAAGGTTTGTCCAGGCCTCTCCCTGTTTCCCCCATACAAGGCTTTACCTGTATTTGTTGCAGCTTGCTGGTGAAATACAATCAGTTCTGGGGGTTTGCTGGTTTGCTTGTGCCTATTTCTTACCAGAGTACATGTAGGCCTGCAGAGCTGCAAATGCTTCAGTCAGTTCCATTTCAGTTATTACAGTAATCATAATTTTGAATGTGAAATCATGGCAATGTTCTGAAATCACATGAGTGCCTTGTCTTTCATTGCATCCATTTGGGTTCAGGATGCCTAGGGAGAAATGATATGGAAAAAKGCCTCTGTGACACAGGTCCCTACTGGCATTGACTGAACAAGCAGGAAGACACCTAGACAGAAGGTAAGAAAAGCCTCTTTTAATTTTTTAACTGATGTAAAGCCTAATGAGGTGATTTAAATTTATTTGGCTACTAGCAACGGTATTTAAATGAAGCACATAATTTGTTAAATACTAACAAATATGCTTCAGACTGTACAGCTAATGTAATTTTTTGCTTCACTAGTAGCCTTGGAGGCATTTGATTTCCCTTAGCCTAAACTTCATCTGTAAGCAGGCCATACCAGCAGGTTTGATCAAGCATTTTTGTTTGTCACATTTGTAAAATACAGCCTTTTAATTTCTTCTTTAGCCTACTGGACCCCTCCAAAGCCCATGCTGTCTGTGCATCTGCCATTTCAGWCGTTAGTCCATGCAGAAATGCCGAGCAAGCCAGGCCGTTTGCTCTGCTGTTGTTCCATCGAACATCTTCTTGTACATAATTCTGCTGCTTGGTTTGTTTCTCACATGGTGTGAGAAACTCAGATTAGGCAGTGGAGGAGTTTCTGACAACTGTAAAACCCTTCTCTAATGGTTTTGTCAAACTGRAGGTTACAAATTTTAGTACCTTACTACAACTTTCATTGCAAGTACTTATATGCATCCTGAACCTATAAATTTTTCTCATAGTTTCTTTGCCTTGACCCTGTATTTTGTTAGATTGTGCAGGCAGCATGGAGTCCTCTGGAAGTATCACAAGCTAGATGCACACAGTATGTCACCCTTACAACCTTCCTCATGGAAGAGCTCGAGGTATTTGAATACATAATTCTGTGCATAATTTCTATGCATAATTTATTATTTCAGTGTATTTCACAAAGATTGTTCAGTTATTCTGGGGGAGGGAGGCAAGGGAATATTGCTGGGTTATTTTCCAGACAGAATGATGAATGAAGCTCCAGAGAGCTATTCTTACCATATGATAAACATAAAACTGCACTAAGAGGTACTTTGAATGAGGTTTTTGGTTTGTTTTTTTTTTGGTGAAAATTCTTTTGGTATCAAGCCATATAAATATTGGGAACTTCATAATGACTTTAGTTGCAGAGATTTTGATGGACATTTTAATATCAAAGTAAATTGCTATTAGAAGGAAAAATTAAATGCTTTCCGTCTGTGAAACAGTGAAAGAAATGTGGATCATGGAGATACTGGGAATGATCGTTGCACAGCAAGACCAGTCTTAAAAGAGGAAAGAAATCTTGATCGTAATAACTGTGTTTGTAAAGCAAAAAAGACAACACAAAATTTTCAAGTAATATGCAGAGTTAATAAAATGTTCTTGCAGGAACATTTTGCCAGGAAAAAAGGAAATATTCCTTTATTCCAGATGGGGGGAGGAAAAGCACTTCTTGACTTGCAAATCTTCTGGAAAAACATTTATTTTCTCTGTCAAATATGTGTAAATTAAACCATATTTTAAATCTTTTCATGGGTCCTGCTGGATAGAACATGTCTTAAAGGCAATCCAAGGAAGGAGAACATTTGATAAGCACATGCAGCTCTGGGCAAAGCTCTGTGCATTCCCACAGAGCTATGATGCCAGTGATATGCACATATATACCACTCTGCACTGTGCCACATATTTTTTCCTTCGCCTTAAGCTCTGAATCAAATTCTTTTGAAATCAGTAGAGTTCTGTTTCTAGACTTCAAAGATCAAGCACTGTGGAGAAAGTGCAGGTCAGGAAGTACTGATCTGAGCTTCCTTTCCTTTTGCTTTCCTTTTTCCTTACTTTCCTTAATTTCAGAAAGGAACATGCTATATTGCATCTGTTCTCAAACAGTCCTGGGCCACGAGCCACCAGAGTCTGGCACCGTGTCATTTGGCTGTCAGAACAGGAAGGAGAACAGTTGTTCTCTTCTCCTGCCTCCTTTTGTGTCTGGCTCCTTCTACCAGAGCTTTTTTCTTTTTTCCTTTCTCATGATATAGTGCAATAGAAGAAAGTATCTGGCATCTTAATAATATTAGTTTTATGGTACTCTAGTTTTTAGCTGTGAGATGAACAGCAGATGCTTACATGGTCTCTCTACCCACACATAATGTGTGTTTGTGTCTGATATAAATTTATACTGTACCATTGCTGTTACAAAATTTTTCAGAATTTAGAAATACCATGAGTGAGTATTAAATTACTGTGAGTGGGGAGAAAAGGAGAAACCTATGATATCCCCATCTTGCTACTTGTTACAGAGATAACACTATAGCTTAGCTTTTTTGCATCTAATGGAAAGACAAAGTACTTCCTGAAAATCTGAAAACTTGCTGAAATCTGGATCGATTTTGGAGGCAAAGTAATCCACTTAAAATTCTTCCCTCTGGAAGCAATTTTTTTTTTTTTCCCAGAAGGGTCCAGACAGGTCTATAGCCATTTGAAAACCAGGGACCATATATTATACCCTCTTCTCTCTCAGCTGCTATCCTTCCTTGTGTCCAGCACCATGCCCT
>QVAJ01000689.1:0-10276 GCA_003546035.1 Mixornis gularis | reverse complement strand
GCCCCACAGCGCCCCCTGCAGCCGCGGGGGGATCATTGCACCTGCCCCGCCCACCGGGAGCCACCAGCGCCCCTGCTGGTTGTGCCTGGAACTGCACCAAAGGGGAAAGTGCCGCGCTCAGGGCAGCTGTTCCTGGGTTCCTGCTTCTGTTTATTATTAATGCCGTGGTTGGTGTTGTGTTTGCCTGGTTATACAGACCAGTAAAGAACTGTTATTCCTATCCCCATATCTTTGCCTGAGATACCACTTAATTTCAAAATTATAATAATTCGGAAGGAGGAGGTTTTTCCAGTCTCCATTCCAAGGGAGGCTCCTGCTCTCCCTAGCAGACACCTGTCTTTCCAAACCAAGACAACTACTAATTTATTTTTAAAGGTAAAAATAAGAAGTTTTCTATACTTGAAAGATATAAGAAGGACACACCCCCATTACAGAATGTGTCACATGACAGGACACAATGTTCAGCCAGTGCCTTATTGCTGGATCTTTGGCACTTGGTGAGACCAAATGGCCAAAGCAGTCTCCCTAAGGGTGGCAGCTCAGCGAAGGGAGCATCACAGCTTCTCTTCAGGCCCTGCAGTGGCAGCCTAGGGGTGGAGAGGGACAGAGAGGTGCTTCAGGCTGCCCCTCAGGCACTCCAGGCTAAGCTGAAGCTGTCCTGAATTTCTGCAGCTGTTACATGTAAGAAGAGTGCCTTTCTGAAAAAATGACTCCACTCAAAATTTAAATCTAGAGATAATAAATGACAGACAGAAGGGATTAGTGTCCTATGTACCATAGCTGGTTCTCACAGCAACAGGCAGCATTGTGACAGCATTTCTCAAGAACAAGTTGAGGGGTAGAATGACAAATAAAATGAGAATCCTGCATAATCAGAGGTATTTACAGAAGCGAGTGGGATTCACTGGTAGACTTCCTTCTGTGTAGGATGTGATAAACCTGTGTTTTTAAATCAGCAAGATATTCTCATGTAATAAATGTCCACATTTTTTTTTGCTCCTGTAGTTTAGCTCTGTTATTCAGGATGATGTCAAACACACCTGCCAAAATTTATTCTAGAATATAGAGAGTTTTCATGACATGCTCCTAGTTTAACTGAGAATAATTCAGAAGTGATGGAGTTCCAGCACATTCCTCTGTGTGGGGAGCTGTTTGTCATTTTCTGGTTTAATGCAGATGTTAGCAGAGCACAGACCAGGAGATAACTGTTTTAAATAGGGCATCCAATAGGTCTGAACCAAAGCCTTCCATAAATATTCATGCAAATGCTGCTTCCTTTGAAGCCTGTGGTTAAATCTGCCAAACCCCATAGCTTCAAGAGAACTGTACAGTAGAGCTCAATATTAACATTGTGATTTTAAGTCTTCATATCATCTATTGCTATTCTGTAAAATCTGCAAATTATTTAAAGGAGTATTTTAATGTTAAGCCATAGTATTCAGTTAAGAAAATATGCTTGAATTGCTGATAATGTTCCATATTTTGTTATGTTAAAGGAGGGAAAAAAAAGAGGGTTTAAGAGAGAAATAGGAGAACAGAGAAAGAAAGCACAAGAGTGGCACACCAGAACTGCAAATATTTAAATGGGTACAGAAAAAACCCTAAAAGAAATTGCTTCTTAGTTGCTTAGGCAAAGATGATCTACCTTAATTGTTAGAAAAAAAAATTCAAACTGCAAATTTCTAAATCATCTAAAATTCACAGCTCTGTCATTCCCATTCCAGAGAAGGGAGAGTAGAGAGAAATGTCTGCCAATTTGTTTGCATGATCTCCCTGTCTGTTGTTCTCCCATGTGGGGTTTTCCTTGGAAGGAAATGGTGTGACTCATCAGGTGAATATTCAGTTAGAATGAAGGGGTTCACCCAGTCTCTAATTCATTTGCCATCTATATTTTTATCCTTGCTATTATTTAGTTTATTCAGTGGGAGAGTTACACCATTATTTTCTGTTGCTCTATAAATATAGATGAGAAACAGTTCTGTTGGTACATTTAAATAAGGTAAGCAGCAGTAGAAATTCAACTCAGAGTACATTGCCACATCAAACAGCTAAATCAGACTTCTGTAAAGAAATACATCTGAACTGATGCAGCTTCTTACTGCTCTTCTGGAAATCTGCAAAAAAATAGATGAGGGAAAAAAAATAAAGGGCAAAGATAAAATGGGTGGAGTATTCAGACTGGAGAACTGTTTCCAGTATTTGAGCTCAAATTCTCTCAAAGTAGAGATTATTGAGACTACACCTGTGGGTTTTTAAACTTTAGTAATGCATCATCTCTGGATGTGCCAGTCAGGACAAGGACTTGTAGGAATTGTCATGTTAACATAAGCTCTCATCTTGCAAAGAGCAGTGTGTGCTGAACCTCGCTTGTGTACAATCATCACCTGGTTATTTCCTCATAGTAGATCTTGGGCCAGACCTGAACATCATTTGCTGTAGAGTATTTATTGCTGGGGATGGTCAGATGGGGAGGTATTATTCAGTCCTGATTCACACAAGTCTTCTCTCATATGTATTGAGTGAAAACCTGATGATATGCTCTATTTCAAAAAACCCTAAAAAATTAGCAAGTCTAACATTTTCTATCATGAGTATTTTATTCATAAAATACTGATGTTTAGTACTCTCTAAATTAGTTTGACTTTACTATTTAAAAAAATAATTACAGAAAACGTTTTTCTTTTTGGCAACCAAAATGTGAGAAGCAAGTGTATACACTGAGAATGCTGAAGAGTTAGTGAAATGAAATGTGATATGGATACTTCTTTGTTTCAAAATCAGTATGTCCTCTCTTTGGGGATTTCTTTCCGGGCTTTCTCTGTTAGGGATACCTAGATTATTCCTGGCAGTATATTCGTCAACAAGAACTCCAAGGAGACCTGGATTGTTACCAGAAGTGCAGTGCTGCCACTGCAAGTAATATGTGCCATCATAGTTGAAATCAAGACTTGTCTGCGTGGAAACCCCAGTTTTCTTAACTGACTTATGGAAGTTGGACAGCTCTTCTTTCAGGCTTTTTGTTGAAGGAGGTTGAATCATAAACCTTTGAAAGATATTCAGATTATTTTTCTATTTTAAATTTCTACCTTTTAAAGTTATGCTGCAGGAATGTTTTGTAATTGACTTGCTTCCTGTATTTGAGCAGTATTATGTTTGGTAATTCATAACCGTTCACAGAAGCTTCTGAGAAATATTTTCATGTTGTATGTAGTACCATTGTACGAATGCTAATAGCTTTTATAAAACTATAGTTTCTGACATTGGTGTTAAATATTTGGTGCTGACAGATCTGTAAAACGTTAATGGTTTGTAGCTACAACATCTACCTACATTAGAATTTTCTGTTGTGCATATTATCATAAACCTAAACTCTTGAAAGTTTAAGGCTTGTTCTAGGAAAGATACTTACATCTATTGATGACAGATTGGCTACAGTTAACAAATTTTGAGAACAGACTCTAAAGTAACTCATGAAAAATACCAAGTAAGAAAAGGCCAATCTAGTAAGATAACCCCTTCCCGCAGTCATATCACAAGGACTACTTTTATGTCCTTCTGCTATAGTATTTATTTTTTTGCCATTTACATTGCTCATTGCTCTCCCTTTCAGAGGGTAAAATCTCTCTGAGGCTGGAAGACTAATTATGAATTACCAAATTGTTCAAATCAAACAACAACAAACGCAAGAGAAAATAAGCATAATGCATTACAAAATATCTTTTGTTCACTTTTTACTATAGTAATGTGGCTAAAATGATTTATGATGATTCAATACCACCATTGTCCATGACATACACTAAGCACCACCTGTGAGGCTGAACTCAGGTTTTGCTGAGGTGAATCTAGCTTGCTGCTGAGGCCAAAGGGTGTTTTTACAGTGAGATAATAATTGATGGAATACATTAATCATACTTTTTAGGATTGATGTGTGTGGGAAGATAATTTCAGAGAACTTTAGAAGGAAGTGATAGTTATAACATCAATGTCTATCTATTTTTGTCCTACTTACAGCTCTTCCAAGTGTTTCTGTGAGAGAGCCAGATTGTTTGAGGGCACATGAACCTTTTGTGAGGGTGTGTGTTATTTTGTGTAATCTGGATCCTGCAAAAAGATCCATGCTGAACTTTCTGCCATATGATTTGACCATTTGGGTTCTGTTAGGCCAATTAGAATGTACACTGAAGGATTTGTAAAGGGCTTTTTAAAATGCTTTTACCTGGGAAATTATTGTGGTGTATATTGACAGTAAGTAACCAAATAGATATCTTCATATGATGTACTTTATGCAGGGAAGATGGTTTCAATAAAGACAGTCAAGGAAACCTGACATTTGTCTTGGGTTTAGCTTGCTGAACACTTTGAGGCTGGCTTTCAGGTTCAGTTCAGATCATAGTAGCACTCTCTTAAATTGTATGCCCATAGCTCGTGTCTATTAAATGAAATGTGAAATACATTTAGACACCACACCAAACTTTATTACCTCTTTTATAACAGCAGCACTTYTGTGGTAGTAAAAGAATTGATTCTCTTGTCCGGATTAATACTGTTCTACTTTATAGAAGAACAGAGAAAATTATCTATTCAGAAAAGCAAAGCAGTCTTAGAAGAAAATTCACTTTCAGATAAATATGTAGACTGTGAAGATATTTAAAGTGCTTAAGTGGAACAAAAACATCCCATTTACAAGAAAACAAAAACTTATTGTAAAACATTTAAAGGCAGAGAGAACATTAAATATAAAAGTGGAAATGTTGATTTTGTATGATACAAGTGTAACCAGATCTGCAGAGGCAAATCAACCAAGGCTAATAATAGCCATTTCCATGTAATTATTTAGGGAGCTCAGCTCAAGACTGGGCACTGCTTGATGCAGAGGTTGCTGGGACTATCATTAAATAATTTTTCTTCACTTAAACAACATGATTATTTTCTTGTGAGTATGAGAAATATTTGGATTTTCCATTTCTGAATGACAGTATATATGCTCTTATTCCAGTCTGCACTTTTAAACACTTTAAAGATAAGTTTGGTTGTTTGGAAGGTTCTAGAAAAGTGAATGCATACATTTATATCTAGTTGAATTCTAGCTGCTTATAAAAGGAGTAAAGAATATGATTTTTGAAACTCTGATTTATTTTACAGAGACATCAAGACATTTCTGACAGATAAAATGGCTTTTTCAGATAATAAGACAGTGCTAGATGAAATGTGTTGAAAATCGTGCTTATAGCATAAACTTTCAATTGGCAATATTTTTTGAGAACTTCTGGAAGTCTTTGTGAGCGGGTGAAGAAATATGTACATTTACAGGAGGAATCCATGTTAAATCTACAACTACATAAAAAGAATAAATATTGGCAGAAACAAAGGAGTCCTTTAGAATGAAGTAGTGAAATGAAATGGTCAAATGTAGGATCCTGGAGTGCTTTTGCAAATCTCTGCAAGGAGCACCACTAGTACAATATAGCCCAAAAAGACTAAAGCACAGTAGAGAAATGAATGTGGAGGATCTGTACACAAAGTGCTAGATTTTTTTTACAGTGGAAAGATGTTTTTTATTTAAAAAGTCCATTACAGAAAATAAAGCTATATGTTTCCCTGAACCATTTTTATTAGATATTTTCAAATCCAAGACATCTTCCAAAGTATGAAAGAACATGTAGAAAAAAATACAGGTACTTAGGAAAGTTTTCAGAAGTTAGGAATCAAAGTCACAAAACTTATGAAGTGCTGCTATAATTCATGGATGATAACTCAGCTGCTTGTACATGATTAACTCCTGATAAATATCAAAGTGATCCAGATGTATAAATGAAGATGATTTGAGGAGGATGAATGACCTTTCTGTTGAGTAGGTCAGTGAGCAACGGAGTTTAGATTGGCAGCCTGCTTGGTTTTGTGTGTCGTGAAATGCCAGAGTACTAATATGATGGATAGAGTCCAAAGTGCTTTATGGAACTTTGTCCATATGGTCACCCAGCCTTTACATGCAGAGGGTAGGCATACATAGAATAACTTCCCCATTTAAGATATGATTTAGTTTCTATTGCTTCTGAAGGTGAACTGTGAAACCTAACCAAGTATACTTCAATTTTTTTGGATAGACTTACACTGCTATGTAGACCAGATTTAAGCAACAGTGAAAGAATGTATTTTACAGTGACATGGCAGCAGGTTTAGCTGGACCAGCTCTTTTCAGCCTTTCTCAAGAATACCCTTGCAAAAAAGACATCTGCTCTCACAGAATTCAGAGCATCATTTGCAGTTCTTAGGCAGGGAGTTTAATGTGTTTTTCTCCAGAAGAACCTTTGTATTGTAGTTTGCTGTAAGACACTTTGTTCTAGAAGCTGCGTCAAGGCAAATGGAAGAAGTGTTATCAAATGTTGTTCTTAAAAGACTGTGTTACTTATTTATTTGTACAGAGGTAGCATGCAGGGAAGAGAGCTAAAAGCATACAGGGGCAGACCTTCCTCCAAGCCTCAGTCTTTGTATTTTCCTTTCAGGTCTATCAGGCCTAACTGATTATAAACACTCTCATCTCTGGCTAAACCAGGCTTCACTTTGTTTCCTCAAAGAGCCAAAGTTTTTTTTTTCTTGTTCTCAAAGGTCAGGTTTTCATTTAGTCTAACGTTCTGTTCTGGAGATGCACAGACCTTCCTACCAATAAATATTTTTCTTTACTACCAAGGGCATTGAACACCTTGGGCAGAGGAACAGCTTCAAAGGTGTGGGTAATTTGATGGAGTTTTTATTTTGAAAGACATTGCCTGCCTTTTTGTGTATTTTCAGTGAGTTGATGCAGATTCCTAAATTCCTTTGAACCCTCTGAGCAAAAAGTCATTATAATCAAATTTAAAAAAAAAAAAAAAATAGATTCTATTTGTGAAGTATAATGGGCATTTCCTGTGGTCCTTGCAGAAATGGGTTACAAATACAAAGAATTGTGGTTTTATAGGGCTTTTTAAATTTTTTTTTTTTTTTTAACTCTACTTTCTTCTCTTTCCTTACTGGCACATTGTATTTCTTGTGATAGATCTGTAGAGCCTAGCACAGATGCTAGCAGATTTTCTTGTGCTTTCTCTTCCATCTTGCAAGAAAAGTCTTGTATTTATTTAAAGATCTGTCAGTGGAGGGAAACAAAGTTCTATCTCAAGAAAGAACCAGCTAGAACATACATCATTGCTATGTGTCCTGTGCTCAACCATGCCGAAACACTGAGCAATAGCAGGACTACAAAACACATCAAATAAAGTTCAGGATATACCAAAATAAAACCAGAAAAGGATCCACCACCAGTGGTGTCATGTTTAGACACTCAATTTGGTACTTCTGAAAGCTTGTTCTAAAGCTGATTGTCTTAGCAGCAGCTTCTTAAAAATAACAAATGTATTTGGAAAACTAATTAGCTGAGTTAAGTTGAGTTTTTAAGCTTTTAGAAATCTTGTTATCCCTTGAGTGTGATAAGCCGTGAAATCATGTGTAAGTCACCAATTAAGCTCATCCTTTTTTTTTTTTTTTTAATATGGGTAAGAAAAAGATCAGATATATTTGAATTACATTCAAGCCAATTGCATTCCTTGCAAACAAATGAACTGAAGCTATTGATGGATCTGACTTTGCACTTGGCTTTCACTACCAAATCCACCTCTCTTTGGTTATTTCTCTACCACATATCAAAGATGTAATGTTTCCTTACTGTGGAAAGGAAAGACATTTTCATGTGCTTTGGGACACACAGGAAAGATTAAATAGTTTTGTATCAATTTATATAATCTTAATGAGAGGGTTGTAGTAAATAGGAAATCTTTTACAGATCAAGTTTTCAGTGAAATCATTATGGGTAGAGATGCTAAATTCATTGCATAAAACTGCAAAAGGTGCCTTTTTCAGGCTGTATTTGATTTCAAAACTGCTGGATCTCATTTGATAAGAGTTGAATTGAATGGATGAAGAACTACAGGAAGAAGTCGACATCTGTGGTATTCTTCTCAGAGAATGTAATTTGTTACTGTTGCCTGAATTGATACAGGGCCAAAGGTGTAGAAGGAAGGTAGTAAATGCAAACATCCTTCTCCCCCCACAAAGTCTGGAATTGATTCATTGTGATGTATTATTTCAGATGAAATGGTAGCAGTTTGTTTCCTATTCCCCACTTAGACACATTTCAAACTGTTGGATCTTGATTTTCATTTCTTCGTGGCTGACTGAAAGCTCTCAAACCCTAAGTAATGCTGCTTTAACTCCAGAACTCTACAGCTCTCTCTTGATAGTGAGAAGAGGCATTCTCAAATGTATTTTGCATCTTTTCGAAAGAGTTTTTCTTTGGAGGCAGATTTGCAAATTAATCTGTAATGCATGCCATCTTATTTATAAATTGTAAAATAGAAAACACAATAAGCCAATTATGGTATTTGATATGTTACTGTTGAAAGATTGCTCTGTAACTCCTGTTCTGTACTAGAAGCAGCACTTAATAGAGAAGTAGGTTATATCTCAATGAGCAAGTATTTCAGGTTAATTAATCTGATGAACTATCAACAAATTAACTTCTCTTACGTCTCTGCCTTTTCACATGAGACAAAGAGACACATGTTCCTGAATAAAAACTCTACTTACCAAGAGTACAGCGTGAAGGCAAATTGATGGAAACAATGTGTAAACCATTTATTGACGCTAAATTTATGTAGGCAATTGAATGTTGAAAAAAAATAGTTTGCTGCTGAATCATGGAATATTAAAATATTTTGGGAGCACCTGAAAATATTTCAAGTGGCACACATTTAGTCTTTGGCCAAATAATACAATGTCTAATGCAGGGCCAAATTTTGTCCTTGAATTTTCACATAAGCAAGTTTTGCTAGTGTCTCATGGGCAAAGTGGCTTGGAGACTAACTCCAGTAATGCAGCTGGACAAATCCAGAAGCAACTGTTCTCAGACCTACCTGACAAGGTAGGAAAGGAAATAATAATTACAAGCCAGTCTTTATGGAGAGGCACATGGTCTCTGCCTCTGTTTAACTGTACTGGGTTACTGGCTTTGGACACTCTAACACAAGCTTTATCTTCTGCTTTTGGCCATCAAAAAACAATTAATTTCTTTTTAGCAAGACTTTGAAGTCACTTTGTTCCATGTGTTTGTCATCACCACAATTCTCTTTTGTAATTCATTCTCCCTGCCCAGGCTTACTTAAGCTCCAAATGTAGGCCATAATTCACACATAGTGTGGTAAACCACATCCTCTGGTGGCAGCAGTAGAGAAAGCCTATTATACAGGTGCCTTATCACATCTGCTGTACTGAGTTCTGAGAGGAAAAAACAATTCCTGTGATAGATTAAGTCTGTCCCAATAAGGGCTTCATAAATCAGTGCTATGGAAAGCAGGAGTGGCTGTGGATGTCTGCTGAGATCCAGCAGAGGCTGTAGTCTGGCAGATAATTTATAAAAAAGAGAAATGCCCTTAAGGGAACTGAGAAAAAAGACCAATCAGGCATAGGGAAATAACTCTAGTAACCTCATTGCTGTAGGATTCACTCACACATTCCATCATCATGCCATTGCTCTGACACCAAAAGCCAAAGGAAACCCATAGCATGCTCAGAGGAAGACTTTGAGGTTCAGCTGGGAGAATTCACTGAGTTTGGGAAGAAGTCTGAAATCACTGTGAACCAGTTAAAGGCACTCAGGAGAAGAGACATGATACATTTTGTTAGACAACTTGCAGAGTATTTTCTGACCATGGGGTTGGTGTTTTGATGGAGATTTGGCAGTATTATTCCTTTGTTAGAATTGTTTTGTGAATAAGTGTATCATTCAACTCACATCTGCAGCAGGAAGAATGTACCTCCCTAATCTTTGTCATTTTAGTGTAAAAAATTGCAACTCTGTGTGTGTGAATGACACCATAACTTTTCAGATAAGGTTAGTAGCACATTGTCTGCCAAAATCATGACAAGTAAGCAACTTTCAGTAGGACAGATAAACCAGTCTTCCAGAAGGTTATGAAGATATAACACCTATGCATGAGTGAGAACAGGAACATTAGAGACCAAGGTGTCCTGGGTTATAGAGTATATTCAATTTCATCTGCTGAAAAACAGTTGGGGGCGGGTGCCTTTTGATAATGGCCCAATGGTTAATACCAGGTAGGGCATTGATCTTATCTTTTTCCATGATGGGCCATTAACACTCTCCCCAAAACATACCCACATTCTATCATACCTATTGTGAGATGCTCCACCCAGTGGGAGGAGCCAGCCATTCTTACCTGGATAAAGC